>CM050164.1:37604767-37879767 GCA_027410445.1 Discoglossus pictus
CTTGCTTGATTTCAGACACCTTGTATGTACTTGAAGAATGTGCTCACACTTATATTGCAGAACGCTAACACGGAGAGGTGAGAAGCTGCTATGTGTTATCTACCTCAAAGCATCCAATCACTTAACACTTTCCCTGCCTGACACTAACAGGCAAAAAGGGTAAACCATAAGTGCCATGTTCCAGTGGCTACATGAAGCAGCTTTTAACATTGGTGACTCACATCCTTTAAACCTAGGTATTGCTGTCCCCATGGTTTACTGGTGGTCCAGTGGTTAGGATTCGGTGCTTTCACCACTGTTACCCGGGTTCGATTCAGGGAACCAATTTAGGCTAATAGGCACTGAATCTTTCACAGCAATAAGATGCTTAAACTGCTTGTGATCCCTCTATGAGGGCGACTAAGGATAGCAACGTGTCAAATGTATCTTTTATGGTGGATGTTAGATGTTCTTCTGCTTTTGCCAGCAACCCTAAGATTTGTTCCTTTTACTGTTTGATGCTTGGGTTGTTCATATCACTCAAGAAGCAGACGTGTGACAACCCAAAGTCTGAAACAAATACAATTTTGGATGTCAAAAGAAGGCAACATGTTTAGCGGAAATTAGATGATGTGTAATTTTTGATTGGAAATCTTAAAACAAATTATGGTTAGAAGTTTTGATTGTACCTCAAATAATTTTAAAGTAATTTGGGACTCAAAGCTTCCTATAAAAATCCACTCTGTACTAATGTTGGAAGGTTGATCAAATCTGCCATTTTTATCTATGGGGGTCTGGCTTGGTTTGGAGAGTGTTTTACCCAAACTGGACATACACTGGAGGTGGGGCAGTTTGGTTCAAATCCAAGACCAGCGATATAAGACCCCCTTTAATGTTTTTAGGTTGGAGGACCTTAAATGAAGTCCATATATTTTATGTTTTAAACAATAGAAAAATAGTTTTTGGATGAGAAAGAAGTGCTTGGGATTTTATAAAACTGCTCCTCGTTCATTTTCAAAAGTAAAAGCAATTTTTTTTTTGTTCAGCTATTCAAAATCTGCAAAGCTTTTCGTGCAACTAATCAGCTTTGTCTGTCAGCCATCTTGTACTCAGATTGTTATTGGTCGCAATAACTGGAGACTGAAGAGGGGCAAATAAGGACCTTTCCTGTTTAGTGACTGCTAGCAGTGGCGGAGAGCGTCCGCTAGATAGATCTGCTGATATTTTACTGCCGATTTTACTGTATTTCATCTGAAATGTAACTAAATTTCATAGCGTTAGGATAAGAGTATGGGTAAGGGTTAGGGTAAGGGTTACAGTAAGGGTTAGGCCGGCAGCAGTGTCATTAGCAGTACGGGGAGGGGTAAGGGTGGCCGGTAGCAGTACTGCGAGGGGTAAGGGTGGCCGGCAGCAGTGTCGGTAGCAGTACGGAGAGGGGTAAGGGTGGCCGGCAGCAGTGTCGGTAGCAGTACGGAGAGGGGTAAGGGTGGCCGGCAGCAGTATGGCGAGGAGTAAGGGTAAGGCCGGCAGCAGTGTTGGTAGCAGTACAGCGAGGGGTAAGGGTGGCCGGCAGCAGTATCGGTAGCAGTACGGAGAGGGGTAAGGGTGGCCGGCAGCAGTGTCGGTAGCAGTACGGAGAGGGGTAAGGGTGGCCGGCAGCAGTATGGCGAGGGGTAAGGGTTAGGCCGGCAGCAGTGTTGGTAGCAGTACAGCGAGGGGTAAGGGTGGCCGGCAGCAGTGTCGGTAGCAGTACCGAGAGGGGTAAGGGTGGCCGGCAGCAGTATGGCGAGGGGTAAGGGTTAGGCCGGCAGCAGTGTTGGTAGCAGTACGGAGATGGGTAAGGGTGGCCGGCAGCAGTATCGGTAGCAGTACGGCGAGGGGCCGCTAGATGGAGCTGTGGCCATTTTACACAATTTCTAACTTTAAACTGTTACCCTTATCCTAACCTTAACCCAACGTTTAGGGTAAGACTAAGGGTTATGATAAGGGTTAGGGTAAGGGTAACAGTTTAAAATTAGAAATTGTGTAAAACAGCCGCAACTAGCAGCCCCTCGTTTCTCTCCTACCGACACTGCTGCCGGCCACCCAACAGGAAAGAACCAAACATTATTTCCAGATGAAGTCTTCAAAAACATACCTCTTTTAAAATAAGATTTCTAGACTTCATATCACTTATTTGTTATGCAATAAAACAGTTCTAATGTTAAGCGTTATCTTTTAGATGCATTACAGAAATGCTGGACTTGTCGCTTTACGGCGCTTTCTTTAAATTTGTATAATTGTTACACGCTCCCTATATCGTATTCCCTAATTTGCAAACCACAGAGCACATTTTTGTCCCTATATCAATAAAGAAATATACTTTTGTATATTTTGAGCTGCAAAACAAATATATTTAGTAGTGAGTGACAGTGGACATATAGGACTATTAAGAAAATATAATCAGTAACAAATGGAAGTAGATGTACAATAACCTTGTAAGGATGCTGTATGTTAATTAGTGCGGTAATGTACTTTAATGTGTAATTAATTTACTGGTTAGTTGCCATTCTATACGGAAGACAGATGAGTCTGGATGAGTTCTTAATTTTAGTTTATTTGGAAGTATCTAAAAGTAGAAACAAAATAAATTGTAATTATACTTAAAATCTAATTTCAGGAAGCAAAACATAATAACCTGCCATGGCCAGGGAGTAATCTGATTCTCTTTCCAATGGCAGGATCATTACAGAACTGCTACCAGCTGTTACAAAAGGAAATATTGTACAGGAATATCCAATGTCATCCTCCTTTAGGGGTTGTGTTTTTTAACCTTTTTTGTACTCCACCCTTGCAAAACACTATTATCCACTTGAAAGGTAGAGGCATTATAATATTTCCACTAGTTTTCCTGGAAAATTATTTCACAGGTCAGTTCAAGGGCAGTGATATTACATTTCAGCATTCATTGTGCAATACGCGTAACGTACGTTACTATATACTTGCTAAGGCGCAATAAAAACTATGCAGTTCCTATGTTATTCTATGGAGCATATTCACTAGTGGGAAGAGATCTGTTTATCTGGATAATCAAAAAATGTAAACTAACATAATAATTGTAGAGATTTTCCTTATAAGAGAGAGATCACCCGTTTATGAATAAAACGCCTGGTCTTACGTAAACAATTCTAAAATGTGTTCCTGTTACATGCCCACCACTTTATTGTTCAGGTTAGTGACACATAAAAAAAGTTACCCTAACCCTACCCCTAAACTACACCATAAAACCTAACCCTATCCCCTAAACCTAACCCAACGACCTAACACCAAATTCAAACCCTAACACCTAACTCTAACCATATCCCTAAAATCTAACCCTACAACAAACCCTAACAACAAACCCTTACCCCTAACCCTAAGATGAAACCTTAACACCTAACTCAAACCCTAACCCTAACACATAACCCTTACCTCAATCCTAACACCTAACCCTAACACCTAACTCAAACCTTAACACCTAACCCTTACCCCTAACCCTAACATCAAAGCCTAACACCTAACTCAAACCCAAAAACCTAACCCTTACCCCAATCCCAAAAACTAACCCTAACACCTAACTCAAACCCTAACACCTAACCCTATCCCCTAAACATATACCCTAAGACCTAACTCTAACACCAAACTTAAACCCTAACACCTAACCCTAACTTTATCCCCTAAACTGAACTCTAACACCTAACCATAGCCCCTAAACATAACCCTAAGATCTAACCCTAACTCAAACCCTAACACCTAACCCCTAACCCTAAGATCAAAGCCTAACACCTAACTCAAACCCAAACACCTAACCCTTACCCCTTCCCAAAACCTAACCCTAACACCTAACTCGAACACTAACACCTAAACCTATCCCCTAAATGTTAACCCTAAGACCTAACACCTAACCATATCCCTTAAACCTAACCTTAAGACTTAACCCAACCCTAACAACAAACTCTAACCTCAACACCTAACCCAAAACCCAATATCTAACCCTGACTCCTAAACCTAACAACATATATAAATAAATATAATTACAATCTGTAGTTATTAAAAATGTTGAGTGGCAGTGTTAGATAACTGAGCTTGGATGTTGGGTATTGAATCATAAATTACATGTAAAGTCCTCCCATTGCCCCAATGACTTTATCTCCAGTGATTATACATCTTACACAGTGCAGAGGGGGGACATCAGGAGCATGCCCAGAGGGATAAGTATGTATAGTCTCAGAGAGTGGGTTCAAGTATTATCATTACTCAAATCTATAATCACACCCATTATGAGAAAATATTTGTATTTTTTTTAATAATAACCAATTGTAATTATATTTATTTATATGTATACTTTTAATTTCTGCAAAATAGTACCTTTGCTTTGTCACTTTAGCTGTGGAAGGATTTCCTGCACCCTCATTTAATAGGGAACAAGTAATCTGAGGATACAAAAACCCTCCCAAGCCAAGATTTAAAATTCAATTTAAAAATACAGGCATCAAATTAGGAAAGAAATGCATTACTCAGAGATTCCTTAAACAAATCACTGGCATAACGTGCTATGAGGGATTACACTGAACATGACATGATGGTTTAATCATCAAAATATGTGTGATAATAACGTTACTACACACTAATGATCCGACAGACTCCTCTGTCTGTGGCATATTTCAGTGTCACACTAACCCCATTCAGTCAATCATACTATAGTTTTATATATCACATAAAAGAGGTGAAGAAAGTATGGAAAAAGCAGCAAATAATGCCCACAAAGTATTTCATGCCTGTTTCTGAATTTTAATTCACACCTCCACCCAAGAAAAAGGTATTTTTTAAAATTGTCTAAACATTGTACTAGCCATTTTATCTAAATATTATCATTAATGAGATATGCACCATATTATCTGTTTGGTTCTGTATGTTATAAGCTGTGTTCATTTGTTTATATTGGTAGATAAATAATGCAGGGGTAGCTTTAAATGATTCCTGCAGTTATCCAGGTTCCTGAAAGCCCTTCAAAGTGATCTATCTATCTATCTATCTATCTATCTATCTATCTGTCTGTCTGTCTATCTATCTATCTATCTATCTATCTATCTATCTATCTATCTATCTATCTATCTATCTGTCTATCTATCTATCTATCTGTTTGTCTATCTATCTATCTATCTATCTATCTATCTATCTATCTATCTATCTATCTATCTATCTATCTATCTATCTATCTGTCTGTCTGTCTGTTTATCTGTCTATCTATCTATCTATCTATCTATCTATCTATCTATCTATCTATCTATCTGTCTGTCTATCTATCTATCTATCTATCTATCTATCTATCTGTCTGTCTGTCTATCTATCTATCTATCTATCTCACACTTTAATCTATCTATCTAGCTATCTAATTTATCTATCTATCTATCTTTCACTTTAATCTATCTAATTCTAATCTCTCTCTCTCACTTTAATCTATCCATCTATCTATCAACTATTAACTACCAGTTCTAAAGTGACCCAAAAGGTCAAAGAGTTATATAGAGTAATAACCATAAATCTAATTGATGGTAAAGTAACAGAACTGAATATTCCCATCTGTACGATCCCATTGTGTATGCTGTAAGAGTATGTTGTAGAAATAAATATACTGATATTAAGTCCAGATGTGCTAATGGGTGTTGGAGAATATTTGAAGATGTTACATAGCAGTCTTGGGCAAGAGGCGGCCCTCAGGCACTTTTCATGTGGCTCCCATGGAGTGGACAGTATGCCCCTCTTCAATAATACACAGTTCATTGTATCTCTCTAAAACTAGGAAATAATTCTAAATTGTACTTTTAAAAGACTGCAATCTTTTAATTGTTAGTAAATTAAATCAGCTGTACTGCCACCTAGTGATAGAAGTAGCTCACTACACTCACAATATGTTCTAAGTGTGATTTGTGTCTAAATGTATTATTCATGGCTTCTTTAGAAAAAAAGACAAAGCAATTAAAGTCGTAGTTTATAAATGCAAAATGTAGGGTTCTTGAAGAAAAAAAGTAAATTGGCAAGCAAAATATTTAGAGCGCGGAAATTTACATGTCCCCGCCCAGGTTTCCCAGAGCGCAGTGCAAAACTGTATTGCTGGGAAACCTGAGCAAGGAAATATGTTTTTTTTTTTTTCCAGACATTTAAATGGTACCTATGTAATGAACAGCAAGTCTGTTCCAAAATCCAGCCATCACCACTGATTTGTATGCAATGGAAGGGAATCCCGGCTGCAGGGAAGAGGCTAATGTACTTTCTGATCTGAATTTCTTGGCCACAATCCTTTGTGTTGGTGCTGCTGAACATATTGTCATGTCCGGGGTCCTGGAACAGTTTGTAACCGGCTGTATTAGTCATGAAAATGAAGTCTGGAGAGTTTAATTAGACAATGTCATTTTTAAGCTCAGACATGAAATTATCAGCTGACATTGGGAAAAATTAGGTAGGTTGCCAAATGGCATCCTCCTGATCAGCTGTGCCCATGTCCTTTATAAGAAATGGGTCACGCATAATAGGCACAAATGGAAAATAGATCCACAATGCATTAGGATTTTCTTCTCTGTTTATTCCTTTTACTCTTTATTCTTTTTTACCGGGAAACTACAGTTTCCTTACTTCAAAATGTGTATTCTTTTTTATTTATATCGTTTCAATACATTCCATGCCAGTGTACCAAGAGTACAGCATTAAATTAATAATAAAAAGCTTCATGGTATCATCTATGATCTATCAGTTGTCCTTAAAAGCAAGGCATAACATTTTGTTTTATTGTTTTAATCTGCTTTGAATGGTCTGGACCCAGTTAAAGGGACACTGTAGAGGTAAACCACGTCATGTTTCTTTAAAAGTAACATTTAGCATAATGGAATATCTGTTACAACATAAAGTTGTAGAGTATTGTTACTTCTACCAGATTTCCCTCTCTGTATGGATGCTGCCATATAGGCCTCACTCCACACATCAGTCAGAGTGTGTTACTGTGTGATGTGGCATGTTGGGAATACCCTGTGAATCTCCATATTGCATTTGCTAATGCAAACACTGCATGACCTGGTGCTCTGTGTAGCCATGTATTGCTGGCTCCTGCACTACAAGCTGCACCACATTACCTTGTGAACCATCTGCTGGCGAATACGTGCCTGCATTAGCCATTGCAATATGGAAATTCACATGCTCTGAGAAACGGAGCAATGAGAAAGCTTAATGTGGTACCCCCATAGAGCCAGGGAGAGGAAAATGTAAAAAAAATAATTATTCATTTTGGGCTAATAAGGCTTTCATTATGCTATGTTATTCTGTTTTACCACTACAATGGGAAATGGAAAAATCCATCTTTTGTACTATTTCTGCTGTAAAGTTCTCCATCTGGTGGAGGAAATAAGACGTGCAATGCTAAGACATCATTCCCTTTTTCATTTGATTCTCTCTCTGAGCCTAACAATTAAGGCAAAGCATGGCATTGACCAAAGGAAAAAACAATAGGGTAGAACAAAACACCTTGCACTTATACCCAACAAGAGCCAGAACCAGACAAACGATTATTATTTCCAATATAAAAGACATAGTAGAATAATATAATTTAATTTGATGATTATCACTGTTTAACTGCTAAATAAAATATGACTGTGTACCTGTATAATTTGTTAAATACTGAATAGCACAGCACTTGCTCATTTTCAACTTAAAATTGCCATTTTGGAGATATTATATAAAATAATCTCTTCGTTGCTCTGCTGTGCCATTAATATTTCAGTTTCTATAATATATATGCTGCAAATCTCATGGGCATGGGACTAAATGTTCTAAAGAATGAAGTATTGGATGACCTTTCCATTCTTCTGACAAACTCATTTTACATCTCCAAGAGTTCTCCAACACTTAATCCTTTAGCATTATGGTCCATGGGACTTATTCTTCTATACAGCCTCAAAGCATATTCCAATGTGCCCTACAAAGCAGTATATATAACACTACATAATTTTGTGCACTATTACAAAATCCTTACATGAAAGGATTCAATCTACTGGGTCATTAAGTGTTGTTTCCAGATCATATTATTCATAAATAGATACATGAAAAATATCTCAACATTATTTTTAATTAATTCTGCTCCTACATACAAAATTATAGCAGTCGTATCAAAAACCTAAGTGTACTAATTCTTCTCTTATATTTAAAAATATACTATTTATATGATACAGATAGTATAATTTTAAATGTTTCTCCATCAGGGGCGTAAGAACTGGAAAAATTCTCCACTAGAGTTAAATAAATAGGGGACACAAAAAATAGCAAAATTAAACGTAATCATGCATTACCAGATTTTGCCACTAGAGCTATGGAACAGTATGTCTTTCTTAAGAAATCTTTGATCCATAATTTATTTTATGGGTTTATATATATATATATATATATATATATATATATATATATTTTTATTTTTTTATTTTTTTATTTTTTTTATTTTTTATTTTTTATTTTTTTTTTATTTTTATTTTTTTATTATTTTTTTTATTTTATTATATTGCAGCACCGGTAGATCCACCCCTGCTTCTTGTCCTGGGATTAGAGTTGAATTATTCCTCCCCAAGATTTTTTGGGGCTTCACAACCAATTAGTTTACCAAGATGATATGTCAAAGAGATGCTTGAACTGGAGGAGACAACAGTTCTGGGTAGGGTTTAGAAATAAACAAGATTTGCAGGAACAAGCACAACTATCAAACGCACAAAATGTATGCAAATTATATCTGCTTCTATTAGTTCCGAAGTGTTCTACCTCTATCATTAGATCATTACTAATTGACAATGCAACAAATATCCCATTAGTTCCTATTAGTATGGATTTAATTACTGCACTAATGACCCCATTCAAATGCTTACTTTTTCCATGGAGAAAAAAAATGAATACAAATTTGGATTTTGCGCTGCATAAAAAATGTGTTACATTAGCAATATAGTCACAGGCATGCTGTGAGGTTAGTACAGAGGTCACAGTACTATTAAGTTCCTATGTTACTCTGTGGTTCCTCTCTTAGAAATGAAGGAGATCTCTTGACATATGCTCAGGGATTTAGAGGTCTCATTTCACTAATGAGAGAACTCTAATCATAGTGCATATCATGAAATGTGTTGATACACTGATCTAAAAAAATTGCAGTATATTTCAATTTGTCTTAACTCTCTGCTATGACCTCCCCATCTTGGGTGACCCTACATGATATAGCTCACAGCTTCACTGAAGTACACAAGCCCCTTCACCAGGACAAGGTAGCAATCCAGAAGGAGCACAATAGCATATAGACATCTTAATAATATATGATCCAAATCCATAAAAAACCTTATGCACCATTCAAAATAATTAATAGAGATAAGTGTCCAACATCCTGTGCTTTCCACATATATTGAGAACATTTATTTTAAATATATATCTAAACAACCTCAACACTAAGCTAGAAAATATCTAAAAATGCATTGTGTTCTTGCTATCCTATATTTCAAATTATTGCTGCACCCTAACTCATATTGCACAATTATCTTGCAAGAAACAAAGCTGGGGGATTATAATGTAAAATGTAATAATTATTGTTAGTGATAAAATAAGTAAAAATTGTGTCAGTTGAGGTTACATGCAAACAATTAATAAATAGTAAGTAGTGATATGCATTCTTTATAAGTAATATATTATTATTACTATTATAATAACTTTATAAAATGCACATATATATATATATATATACATACACTTTATATATATATATATATATATATATATATATATATAAATATACACATATATATATATATATATATATATATAAAAGTGTATATATATATATATGTATATATATATATATATATGTGTATATTTGTATATATGTGTATATATATATATTTTTTTTTTTATATATAAAAGTGTATGCATATATATATATATATATATATATATATATATATGCGCATATATATATATATATATATATATATATATATATATATATATGTATGTATATATATATATATGTATGCATATATATTTATATATATATATATATATATATATATATATATATATATATGCATATATATATATATATGTATGCATATATATATATAATATATGTATGCATATATATATTTATATATATATATATATGTATGCATATATATATATATGTATGCATATATATATATATATGTATGCATATATATATATATTATATATGTATGCATATATATATATATATATATATATATATATATATATAATTTTCTTTATTTGTAATAGATGTGTATATATATGTATATATGTGTATATATAGATATATTCCAAAATATTTACCCAATGTCAGTAGTGTCCTCTTCCACGCTCCATTCTAAAGGTTGATGATCTTTTCCATTCTCATTAATGCATGGGGATCTCAGGGTAGTTAAGACAACCATGTTGCTATGATGTTACTAGTTCAGCAGCATCAGTGGATGTGCAGCCCTGGATCTCAGCTCCTAGGAATATAAGAAAAGCACAGGCAGCGAACAATAAAAGCGAGGTTGTCTTTGGTTGGTTAAGAGTAGTCACATTATCAACTTAGATTGCACGGTTTCCTGCATATTAAGAGAGGCCATGCTATAGATCATGGAAACAGACATTAGTATTTTGTTGCTTAGCAACTGCTGAATGGGAACACAGGACTCAGACAACAAAATAGTGGGGAGATGCACATCGTGATCTGCGGAGCTTGCACAGCGAGCGAGAAGAAAGAACACAAAGCAAGTCACGGAAAAAAAAAAGCACGCAACAGCTTATAATTATGGTTTGTCAAAAATTGTTCGAAAATATTGGTGTGGATTTCACGTAGCTTACAGTAAATTGGAGCTGTGATTTAATAGTATAATATGTATTTAGAATGCACCCTCTGATTTAAAAGCATTTTCTTATAATGCGTTAGGGGCATTAACGCAGCAGCCTTTTTGAGCAGAATGCAGCCAGTGCTCAGGAATGTTAGGTTTATCTGATTTGGATGAATAAATCCCTATTGTAAGTGGAATATCTGCTACTGTGCAGGGAATAAAGGGGATTTCAGGGACACAATAGCAAAATATGAGGCAAGGGGCCAAGGTAGACCCAGGGGGAAATTCAATTTCCAAGTAATTACATTGATGCTGAAAGGGATCCTCATACTAATGGTTGGAGGCTGTTATTTGCAAGTTGATATACATAAGTAGTTGTTGATTTAGAACATATGTACATTCCTTTAGATAACTTACATTTTTCTCAGCAACAACCCAGCCTGTTAGGACGGTACACTTGGATATTTTCAGATGCATTCAGATTGTAGTTATCCAGTCAAACACGGCAGTTAGGTCTCAACTGAATCAACTGTGGCTCGAAGATCTGTGCATGGCTACAGAATAGTTACAGCAAGTTATCTAAATAATTCTAAACATGTATAATATCAATGGCACACTATTTCAGTTTGCAAAACTCTGATATACTAATATGTATTATTTAAAGAGCAATATCCTGTAATTTTATATAGTATAGCCCTCTAAATCAGTTGTAGTCAACCTGGTCCCTACCGCCCACTAGTGGGCGACTCAAGCTTTCATGGAGGACAGCGCGGTAATCGCTAGATGGCGTCGCTGGAGAGTGACTAACACACCAGAGACCCGCATGGCTGGTTGGAGAGCTGGTCAGACAGCCTACGGATGGCAGTCAGGACCGGATCACTATCTAGTAAGTACAGGGCGATACATAGCAAGGGTCATCTGATTTATGTAACCAGAAATAAGAGAGGCGAAATTGAGTTACCGTGACACCAGTGGGCAGCAAGGAAACTTTACCATCCCAAGTGGGTGGTAGGTATTAAAAGCTTTAGCACCCCTGCTCTAAACTGGTATAGTGTGTTAGGAAAGCATGACTAGTTGCTATAGGGCAAGGGGCCAAGGTAAACCCAGGGGCAAATTCAATTTCTAAGTAATTACATTGATGCTAAAAGGGATCCTGAACTGTGGTTCGAAGATCTGTGCATGGCTATAAAATAGCTACAACAGGTTATCTAAATAATTCTAAACATGTATTATATCAACGGCAAACTAATTCAGTTTTCAAAACTGTTATATACCAATTAATATGTATTACCGTATTGGTCCGAATATAAGCCGCACCTTTTTTCCGATTTTTGAGCTTGCGAGTTACGGGTGCGGCTAATATTCGCAACCGTAAAAAAAATCATTGCCGATTTGCGAACTTTGCTTGTTAGGTGTGTGGCTTCTATTCATGAACGCAAAATGACTGCCGATTTGCGCGATTGCGAGTTAAGGGTGCGATTTTCGTGCTTGAGACTGCGGTATTGAATAGCGATTTACGGTTTTAGTGATTCTAACATCCTGTAAAGCCTGTAACCTGCAAAAAAAAGCTACAGTGCTAATTAGAAAGCCTGTTTCTTTCAATGGCTGATCACTTTGAGAGTCTTTTTCTCTCCAATTTTACGGGTGCGTCTATATTTGAGTACTATCTTTTTTTTATTTTTTCCACTTGAACTTTATGGGTGCGGCTTATATTCTGACCAATACAGTATTTATTTACATAGTAAAGCCCTCTAAATAATAGATGTTAATGAGTATATTGTGTTTTGGCAAACTGATAAAGTGAGCCAGGAAAAGCATGACATAATAAGCAATTAATCACCTTACATACAGTAACTAGTAGAGAGGGAGGAGCATTACAGATTTTTGTTTGCATTGTTCAGTTGTTTCCAACTCTCCATGACCTCATGGACCGTAACACACCAGGACATCTTTATGTCCATGGTCAAGCTGATTCACTTTGGTATTCATGGCAAAGATACTGGAGTGGGTTGCCAGTTCCTTCTCCAGTGAGCCACAGCATACAGCTCCTGGTATTCCTAAGTGGTCTCCCATACAAGTACTGACCTCTTGGTTCCCTTACTTGGAATCAAACCCAGGTTTCAGTGTTGAAAGCACCGAACCCTAACCACTGGACCACCAGGGAACCTACTTTACGGTAAAATACCTAACTTTCAAGCTCAGTTATGCAACACTTCCACTCACATTTCTTTTAATAACAACCAGTTGCACCTATTTCTATTTGTACCTATACTTTTCATTTCTGCAGAAGGCAGAAAGGTTTCTGGATGTTACTAGGCATAAAATTTACTTATATCTATTTACTTTTATGTAATTTATTAAGAAGTGCTTATAAGCTCTGTTTTTACTTACTAAAATCATACAAATAATGCATGCTTGGGTCAACCCTCCCCAGCTCATGAAGACATAGATTCTGTAATACTGGCTGTGCAGTGTCTCATATCAGCCAATCAGGGGCAAAGTCCAAGCAAGAAATGTTCACTGATTGGCAAGTACTAATACAGTACAGCAGAGGACCCGGTGTCTTAATGAGCTATAGAGGGCACACCCAAGTTAGACTTTTATTTGATGGTAGTCAGTAAAAAGAGAGATTATATACTTCCTAATAAAATAAAGTACATAAAAGTAATATTGTGTTTGGGTCGCTCAATCGTGTCTGACTCTTTATGACATAAAACACCATGCTGATCCACTTGGTATTCATGGCAGAGATACTGGAGTGGGTTGCTAGTTCCTTCTCCAGTGGGCCACAGCTCCTAGTATTCCTATGTAGTCTCCCATCCAAGTACTGACCAGGCCCAACTCTGCATGGCTTCAGGGTGGTGTGACCTCTTGGTTCCCTGAATTAAACACAGGTCACAGTGGTGAAAGCATAAAATCCTAACCACTGGACCACCATGGAACCATGGGGACAGCCATACCTGGGTTTCGGTCCTGGTGGGCTGCACACAGGCCTGGATTAGAGGATATCCTTGCTGCTCCCAGGTGAGACTATCGGCTTTTCCGTCATGCTGATTGACTCACTTGTGCACAGAAAGGAAATCCTTAAATCATCCCTGTATTATGCCCTGTCCTGTTAAACCTGAGGTATGCTGCTACTGACCCAAGGACATAGTTCCATTGATCCTTCTGTACATTATCCAATTTATCTCAATATTACTATTATGTTAATAAGTTAAAGTGTTAAATGATTTTCTCTATTTAAGCAACATACTGTGCCTTCTAGCAGATGGTGTCTTTTCCTATTTTAGAGGAACAAAAATGCTATTCTTTATAAATACATGTCATCCATCTGCTAAAAGCAAAAGAATTTAACACTCATATCTTCAGCAAGACAATAATTACATTTAATTATCCAATATTTTAGTCCCCTTCTGGGATCTTTTTTTGTTCAAATGTCAAGTCAAAATGACAGTGAATACTAGCAAATACAGATTATGAATGGGAGCCATGTTACACCTAAATAAGTAATTTGGTAGAATGAGAAGTATTACTATAAAAAAACTGCGTTTATTACTACAACTTTCATTCCAATTTTTTTTCTTCATAAAAAAGATATATAAATGATTATTATGCTGGGAAAATATATTCTTTATTCAAAAATCTGGATTTCTGAAGACTGTTCACATATTGATGATTAAATCTTGTGTTTGCTTCATAACTAACTATTATTATTACACTAGCGAATTGCCCGTCAAAAAATGACGGCAATAGAATTGTAAGTCAAGGAATGGTGTTTGGCACAGACATTATTTTTTGTGGTGGTCTGAGATCTCGGCGCTCATTGTGAGCCTCTTGGTTGTATTTTTTTTTTTTATCAGGCGCTTTTGCTGTCATTGTAAGATCGGCGCTGATCTGCTTTTTGTGCTTATTGCAAGGCTGTCCCCTGGTGTACTTTGTGTGCTATGAGCAGCGTTGGCGCTCATTGTGAGTCGCGCAGTGAATGTCTTTTGCGTTTATTGCGATAGTGTTTTTTTTTTTGTGTATATGTATTTTGTGATGGTAATGAAATAAGTAATAAATTAATAAATTCATATACTTTACCTATTTGTAAGTAATACATGCAGGAAGCATTGTGCTGAAGAGCTGACCATCTGTTTTGATGTTCCTGTAGCATACAATGTAGGTTTGCACTGTTGTGGAGCTGAGGTGTAAGTGTCAGCAATGTGTGCAATGTGTAGTGTAAATAGGCTGCGTGCGCGAGGGGAATCCGTTAGTGTAGCTGGGTACTTCCGCATTCTGTAAGTTAGTGTTGTAAAATGGCGGCGAATGTGTTTGTGGTAGGCGGGCTTGTATGATGAAGCGTCCTTGCTAATGGTGTATGTTGTAGGTCGTACAAATTTTTGTAAAAGCCGTATTTGCTTTGTGGTATTTAGTGGCTTTAGGGGTCGGGTAGCCTTATTTTTGTTTTTTTCGGCGGACATTTTTTCTCTCGCTTAGGGTATTTTCGATTGTCTAAAGTTTGTAAATTTGACCGAATTGTTGCAGAGGTCCTGGGTGTCCCTCCTTGGTGTGGGTAAGGTTTTTATTGTATTTTTGTGTTTTTTAAAGTTTTCCGCTGTGCGCGGGTTGTCCGTTAAGGTCGTATTTTTGCGAGTCCGTTAAGTCCTGCGGGTCGTAATTGTTTTTGTGTAAGTCCGCAATTTATTTTTCTAAGTCCTGCGGCTCGTATTTTTTTGTGTAAGTCCGTAGTTAGTGATTGCGTGTTTTTTTTTTTTAAACTACCGCTTGTGTGGTCGTTTGTAAGGGGTTGTGAGGCATCGTAGAGCCTCCACCTCTGCAAATGTGGCCCCTCGCTTCGCAAGGGTCCGCATTTGTGGTCCGAAAGTCGTACGGAGCTCATCTCCACCAGCACAAGGAGCGACTTTGACGCTCCTTGCCAGCAACTATGCGAGCCCACAAGCGTTAGCAACAACCCGCATTGCTGATAACTATATATGTGATGTTGTTATCTGGGATAACTCACTCAGCAGGATGAGATCTGATCTCATCAGAGATAAAGGGTTTTCCAAGTAAGCAGGGGGCTTATTATTTAGGGATGGGGCTTACTGATTGGCCAGCCTGTGTGCCAGAAAATTGTATAAAATGTGCCAATTAAAAAAGGTATGACAGTGGTGTCTGTACTTACATAGAATGTCTTTTGCGTTTATTGCGATAGTGTTTTTTTTTTTGTGTATATGTATTTTGTGATGGTAATGAAATAAGTAATAAATTAATAAATTCATATACTTTACCTATTTGTAAGTAATACATGCAGGAAGCATTGTGCTGAAGAGCTGACCATCTGTTTTGATGTTCCTGTAGCATACAATGTAGGTTTGCACTGTTGTGGAGCTGAGGTGTAAGTGTCAGCAATGTGTGCAATGTGTAGTGTAAATAGACTGCGTGCGCGAGGGGAATCCGTTAGTGTAGCTGGGTACTTCCGCATTCTGTAAGTTAGTGTTGTAAAATGGCGGCGAATGTGTATGTGGTAGGCGGGCTTGTATGATGAAGCGTCCTTGCTAATGGTGTATGTTGTAGGTCGTACGGATTTTTGTAAAAGCCGTATTTGCTTTGTGGTATTTAGTGGCTTTAGGGGTCGGGTAGCCTTATTTTTGTTTTTTTCGGCGGACATTTTTTCTCTCGCTTAGGGTATTTTCGATTGTCTAAAGTTTGTAAATTTGACCGAATTGTTGCAGAGGTCCTGGGTGTCCCTCCTTGGTGTGGGTAAGGTTTTTATTGTATTTTTGTGTTTTTTAAAGTTTTCCGCTGTGCGCGGGTTGTCCGTTAAGGTCGTATTTTTGCGAGTCCGTTAAGTCCTGCGGGTCGTAATTGTTTTTGTGTAAGTCCGCAATTTATTTTTCTAAGTCCTGCGGCTCGTATTTTTTTGTGTAAGTCCATAGTTAGTGATTGCGTGTTTTTTTTTTTAAACTACCGCTTGTGTGGTCGTTTGTAAGGGGTTGTGAGGCATCGTAGAGCCTCCACCTCTGCAAATGTGGCCCCTCGCTTCGCAAGGGTCCGCATTTGTGGTCCGAAAGTCGTACGGAGCTCATCTCCACCAGCACAAGGAGCGACTTTGACGCTCCTTGCCAGCAACTATGCGAGCCCACAAGCGTTAGCAACAACCCGCATTGCTGATAACTATATATGTGATGTTGTTATCTGGGATAACTCACTCAGCAGGATGAGATCTGATCTCATCAGAGATAAAGGGTTTTCCAAGTAAGCAGGGGGCTTATTATTTAGGGATGGGGCTTACTGATTGGCCAGCCTGTGTGCCAGAAAATTGTATAAAATGTGCCAATTAAAAAAGGTATGACAGTGGTGTCTGTACTTACATAGAATGTCTTTTGCGTTTATTGCGATAGTGTTTTTTTTTTGTGTATATGTATTTTGTGATGGTAATGAAATAAGTAATAAATTAATAAATTCATATACTTTACCTATTTGTAAGTAATACATGCAGGAAGCATTGTGCTGAAGAGCTGACCATCTGTTTTGATGTTCCTGTAGCATACAATGTAGGTTTGCACTGTTGTGGAGCTGAGGTGTAAGTGTCAGCAATGTGTGCAATGTGTAGTGTAAATAGGCTGCGTGCGCGAGGGGAATCCGTTAGTGTAGCTGGGTACTTCCGCATTCTGTAAGTTAGTGTTGTAAAATGGCGGCGAATGTGTATGTGGTAGGCGGGCTTGTATGATGAAGCGTCCTTGCTAATGGTGTATGTTGTAGGTCGTACGGATTTTTGTAAAAGCCGTATTTGCTTTGTGGTATTTAGTGGCTTTAGGGGTCGGGTAGCCTTATTTTTGTTTTTTTCGGCAGACATTTTTTCTCTCGCTTAGGGTATTTTCGATTGTCTAAAGTTTGTAAATTTGACCGAATTGTTGCAGAGGTCCTGGGTGTCCCTCCTTGGTGTGGGTAAGGTTTTTATTGTATTTTTGTGTTTTTTAAAGTTTTCCGCTGTGCGCGGGTTGTCCGTTAAGGTCGTATTTTTGCGAGTCCGTTAAGTCCTGCGGGTCGTAATTGTTTTTGTGTAAGTCCGCAATTTATTTTTCTAAGTCCTGCGGCTCGTATTTTTTTGTGTAAGTCCGTAGTTAGTGATTGCGTGTTTTTTTTTTTAAACTACCGCTTGTGTGGTCGTTTGTAAGGGGTTGTGAGGCATCGTAGAGCCTCCACCTCTGCAAATGTGGCCCCTCGCTTCGCAAGGGTCCGCATTTGTGGTCCGAAAGTCGTACGGAGCTCATCTCCACCAGCACAAGGAGCGACTTTGACGCTCCTTGCCAGCAACTATGCGAGCCCACAAGCGTTAGCAACAACCCGCATTGCTGATAACTATATATGTGATGTTGTTATCTGGGATAACTCACTCAGCAGGATGAGATCTGATCTCATCAGAGATAAAGGGTTTTCCAAGTAAGCAGGGGGCTTATTATTTAGGGATGGGGCTTACTGATTGGCCAGCCTGTGTGCCAGAAAATTGTATAAAATGTGCCAATTAAAAAAGGTATGACAGTGGTGTCTGTACTTACATAGACAAGGTGTAAGTGTCATTCTGTGCATCAATCATAATTCTAAGGGATTATATGGTGTTCCTGATATTCTGGTCTGCTGAAGGAAGTTCCTGGGCGTGGTTCCTGTGTATGGTCCATTTTCTGCTATCAGAGGTGTAGAAGGACCGCACGATTCTGCTGGATAGGTTTGAACTAGATTCTTACAAGTCCAATTGAAGTAGCAGATCGTGACAGATGGTAACTTGTCTGTGTTAAGCGAGATGTTGAACATATGTGCGAGGGCTCGGATAAGTGGGATGGAGAGGGTCGTGAAGAGAAATTGTAAGGCGAGAGGATGATAGTAGACTAGAGACCTTATCTTCAGTTACAGGGTCAAAGGAGCCCATGATGGAAGTAGAATTGGGGAAGGGTAAAAGCTGGATTTTGTCAGTTTGTTGAGAGGAGGGTATGTTGGGGCCATGCTAAGAGTTCGATTTGGATGTTTTCAATTTAATTTTTAAAGTGGATCGCAGAGTCTTCAGCTGTGAGACAGGAAGCGACAGGAGGTGGCGGTGGGCAGAAGAGAGTGTTGAATGTGGCAAACAATCGTTTTGGGGTTGGAGGACAAATTAGATATTAATTATGTAAAATAGTGCTGTTTGGCAAGATTGAGGGATAAGTAGGAAAGCAAAATAAACTTGCAATAGTGGAAGCTAGCAGAAGTGCAAGATTTATTTCATAGTCGTTTAGCAGTGAAGAAGCACCTCTGGATGTACAGTAGCGTGTTTGTGTGCCATGGTTGTGAACGAAAGTTAGGAAGTTTGCTTGTTGTTATGGGGACAAGTGTGTCAATGGTGGAGGATAGAGTCATGTTGTATTGAGAGGAGGCAGTGTCAGAGTGAGCCAGCTTTCAGTGATAGCCAGTAGGTTGACAGAATTAGAAATTAATAGGTCATAAATGAAAGCAAGTTTATTGCAAACAGACCTTGCATTCCAGAGGGCACGGGAGAAGGGCAAGGTAAATGCCCTGGTGGCTGTGCTGATAGCTGGACCTTTCACAAAGTTTCTCCAGGGTCTAACAGGGGCATTACAATTTTTTATTTTTTTTGTTGAGAACTAGCTTTATGACATTTTTCTACCTACCGTATATACTCAAATATAAGTCGACCCGAGTATAAGCCGAGGCACCTATTTTACCACAAAATACTGGGTAAAATGAGTGACTCGAGTATAAGCCGAGGGGGCCGTTTAGCCTTAAAAAAAGGGCTGAAAAACTTGGCTTATACTCGAGTATATACGGTAATTTAGGGCTAGATTACATGGCACCCATAGGAAATCTTGCAAGAGCAATGTGCCGCAATGGTTTCATGCAGTCAGACCGTTTAGCTCTGTACATGCGTTCCTGCATGCCGGAGGCCTATGTGAATCATTGCTAAATTAGACATTTTAATGCCATAGCACTGAAACAACGCTATGGCGGGGAAAAAAGCGCTAAGCAGGGATAAAAAAAAATGAAATGCGTTTTGGCGCCAAAACCTCGCTATCATGAGATTTAACATGTGCTATAGCGACTCAGACCTATGCGGGGAAGCGCAAAGCGGGGTATACCTGTATGCATATTTTCTAAGAGTTATGCAAACTTAAAAAAAAAGGTTTATTTTTATTGTTTATTTTTCTTTCTTATTATCTTATTTTATCTCCCACCCTTAACTTTTTCCCTCCTTTTATCCTTCTCTACATCCAACAAGATAACCTCTCCAATTTGCAGCATTCTACAATAACTAGTTCTGGTAGCGAGAAACAGAGGGTTACTACAGCTAGTGAGTCGTGAGCATTAAAGTTGTATCACATAACACCCAGGGTTTGAATGAGCCGTTAAAGAGGGGGGTTGCTCTCAAGGAATATAACCGCATAGGGGCAGACATCGATTTTTTTTGCAGGAAACCCACTTCAAAAAGGAATTCAGTCCCAAAATTCTGGGGGAAATATTTTACTCAAACATTCCATGCTACCTCAAATGAAAAAAGGAAGGGTGGCTCAATCCTGATTCACAAAATAATTAATTTCAAACATATAAAAACAGATAGCGAGGGAAGAAATATCAAGGGTCAATCAATGGAAGACAAGTGTTGTTGCTAAATATAAATGTACCAAACATAGGTCAACCAACCTTCCTCCGCAAAATATCTTACTTAATGAATACCTGGCAGCACTCCACTTGGGTGTTAGGAGGGGACATGAATATGGTACTAGATCCTATTAAAGATAAAACCAAAGATGCTTCCCCTCCCTAGTTCCAAGCACAAATCTTTCAAATTAATGCTTAAAAATTATTGTCTCTTTGATGCCTGGAGACAGTTAAACCAGAATGAAAAAACTATACTTTTTACATAAATCTCATTCGAGAATTAACTACTGTATATCTTACTCCAGCAAAATCTGGCTTCAAATCTAATTGAAGCTCTCAGCTATTTAACATTTCTAGAGGGACAAGGCAAGGCTGTCCCTTATCTCAGCTGATCTTTATTGGCTATAAATATAAGCGAATGTTCAAACATCAAAGCTATCGAAATAGCAAATAAAGAATACAAACTGAATCTGCCGACGATATTCTGCTGACAATTACAAGGCCACTAACTAGCCTCCCTAATTTACTAAGTAAAGTAGAAAAGTTCGGTAACATCTCTGGTTTTAAAGTGAAAGTGAAAAATAGTGAAGCTCTAAATATATCTGTGACGATCCAAGGGTAGGGGCTATTACTGCCCAGGGCCACCTGCTATAGACTACAGGTTAACTACCCACAAGGACCATTGGGCCTCAGCACAAGCACCCTGATATCTGGCTTCTGTATCAGTCAGGGTCTCTCCATCAGTAATCAGCACTTCCAGGAGTCTCAGTGACCTTCCTGTAGTGACTAGGACACATTACTTGCAGGGTGGAGATATAATCAGTATTGCAGCCACTAGGAGCAAATAGGAGAACATGCTATTTCTTTATGTCTCAGCAGTGAACTGATTTATTTTCGGAAAGTCAACAATATTTACAGGGGTTAGATATGAGGCGTGGTGTATACAACACAACAATGACAGGGAGTGGCACCTGTGAACAATAAGCCAACCTCCAAATACACACAATGCTGTCTCCACGTCTAGTGGTCTAGACCTCAAATAGAGTACATTAACTTCATCTGGCAAACAATGGGACAAAACAGATTACAATACAATGGAGGTGTTTATGCACATAGTCCAGTGGCTGGAGCCAAGCAGTCTGTCCTTTATAGTGGCTTAATGGGCTAAGATCCAGGAACTGGAAAAGGGCAATATCTCTCCTGAAGCATATGGTAAAGCTTTTGTCACTGAACTTTTCCTTTAAAGGGTCACTATATAAAATAACTAGGTATCTATATTCCCAAACAAAAAATATAATTTATAGTGTAAAAAAGATAGTAAGGAAAAAAAGACAAAATGCAGGGGAAAGTCTTTTATATACACGTATTGCAATGTGTTTGGACTTTCTGTACTTTTTCTGTAGTTTAATAAAAATATTTATACAAAAAAAATCATCCTGAAACTTAAAAATTTCAAAAATGCTACTGAGAATCCTAGTTTCAGTATCTACTCCTAAGGCCAGAAAGTTGACACATGGCACATTCCAAGGTATTTGCTTTAGTGTTTTCCTGCAGTCTATAACAAGTTTGTTGAAGTTTATGTTATCTTTGTGAGCCAATCTTATACTTCTTCATAGAAGAATCACAGTGTTAAAAAATTAAGCAGAACGCTCTGTATTTTATCTATGACTAATTGTTTTGTTTACTTTTTATTCTTCTAAAAGCTATCACCGACTACAACTAAAATGATTTTAATACAAACAATCCAGTGATAAATTTGTACTAGAATTTCCAAACATCTAAATGTAAGACTATTTATGAAGAAAAATATTACAAATAATCAAGTGATCAAATAATGAATGCCGTTAATTATTGTCTGCAGGTTCATTCAAGTAAACAGGAGTAAACTGTTTTATTAACAACCAGAGTGAAGGGTAAATTGGTTTACAGTGTGACAGAAAATACAAAGATTCATGTGCCCCCTTTTGACATCTTTTCTATGAATGAAAACTGAAGATTTTATTTTATTATTAATGCTAGAGTAATTACCAGTCATAAACAATGGTATGAGTCAATTTCATTGGGAAGATAGCTGCAAAATAGAGATTTTAAATGATAGAAAATTAATTGGAATGTAAACATATAATTCAATAAAAATGTATTTTCTTTTATTTATTTTCTTCTTTTTCCTTTATCTCTTCTCCCCTTCCCATCACTTTTCACTCTTTTTTTTCACTATAACCCCCGTTTTTCTCTATTATCCCCTTTTCTCGCTCCTAACTCTCCTTTCCTCTCTCCTCTCCTTGTCTTTCTCCTTTCCCCTTTCCCCTCTATCTCTTCTCCACTCTCATTTCCTCTCTCCTCTCTTTTCTTTCTATCATTTTCTGACTTTGCTCTCCCTTCTCTCTCTACTTCTGTCTGTTCTTTCTTTTCTCTCTCCTTTCCAATCTCTCTTCTCCACTCTCCTTTCCTATCTCCGTTCTCTCTCCTTTTCTCCTTGCTCATCCTTCTCTTTCCTTCCTTTCCCATGTCTTTTTTCTTCACTCTCATTTTCCTCTCTCCTCTCTCTTCTCTTTCCTTTTCTGTCTTTGCTCTAGTTTCTCTCTTTCCTTTCCTCATCTCTCTCTTCTCTACTCTCATTTCCTCTCTCCTCACTCTTTCCTCTCTCCTTTCTGTCTTTGCTCTACCTTCTCTTTCTCTCCTCTCCTTTCTGTGATGTCCAGGGAGATCCCAAGTACTTTGTGGGACTGTTGGACTGGTAGGTCCTGGATTAACATGGACTAATGGCGCTTTGGTGGATGTATGCTGGGTCGGTTCTGTTCCTGCTATCAGGGTTATACAACAAACCAGACACTCCAACTGGTTAGGTTTGAACTAGGTTCTTATCAACAGCAGTAATAGGTCACCACACCTCTCGTTCCTTTCTGTCTTTGCTCTCCTTGTCTCTCTTCTCTCCCTTCTCTCTCTGTCCTATTGGTCTTTGCTCTCCTCATCTCTCTCTCATTCCCTCTCTCTTCTCCCCTGTCTCTCTCTATCTCCCTTTCTGTTTTTGCTATCCTTCTCTCTCTCTATTTCTCTCTACTCTCCTTTCTCACTCTCTTTTCTGTCTTTGCTCTCCTTCTCTCTCTCTTTTCCCTTCTCTCTCTCCTTTATGTCTTTGTGCTCATTCTCTCTTTTCCCTTTTCTCTTTCCTTTATGTGTTAGCTCTCATTATCTCTCTCCTTTCCTCTCTCTTTTCTCCCTTTCAGTCTTTGCGCTCTCTCCTCCCTCTCCTCTCCCTTTCTGTCTTAGCTCTCTCTTCTCTCTCTCCTTCCCCCCTCTCTAACTTCTGCACTCTCCTTCCTCTCTCCTCTCCATTCTCTCTCTACTTTTCTGTCTTTGCTCTCCTTTTTCTCTCCTTTCCCCTGTCTCATTTCGCTCCCCCAGCTGATGTGGTGGGGCAGGGCTACATTGCAGTACCGACATTGTGGGGGCGGGGCTATGACATCAGCGTTACTGACACTGGATCAACATTTAATATAGTTCTGTATACAAGAGTACAATAGAGTAAAATAGGTACAATAAGCAAATTGCAAAGGTATACAGCAATATAGATACAAAACGGAGCTGGGGCCACTCTTCCTGTCTAGAAGGTATGGTTGTGAGTGTAATACAGGAAGGTGGCAGATAGTGATGGCAATGATCATAGGCAATAGGATGCAGCCGATGGAGGTGGCTGTGTGTCATAGGGTTGTGTGCATGGGAAGTTTGAAGAATATGCATTTAAGGCTGTAGGTGATAAGCTTCTTTAAACATGCATATGTAGTGATTTTTTTGAAGCAAGGAGATAACAAGTAAAGGAGTTCCACAGAGTAGGTGCAGCTCAAGAAAAAGTGAGAGGATGTAATAGGGGAGAAAGAAAGAAGCAGGTCATTTCTAGAGTACCTTTAGATTGTAAGTGTGCAAGTTTCAAACCTGTAAGGTGCTTTAGGGAAAGCGCTATGGACACCGGATTCCAAGCTCAAAGACAGGGCCCTCCATTCTTTGTAGTGTGTTAATCTTGAACTTGTCATTGCCTGTAACTTAACTTATGTATAGCGCTACGGAATATGTTGGCACGTTACAAATAAATGATAATGATAATAATAATAATAGAGTGAATGGGGTGGTTGTGCGGTATTTGGAGTTGAGAGCAGAGCTATTAGTGAGTGAACTGTTATTAAGGGCTTTATATGGGCTTTAAATGGTAGGGTCAGGATTTTATTCTGGAAGCTATTTACATTGTATGAGACTATTCATTTTCCAGTTGATTATTTCCATTCATTTATTTTGTTTTCTTTTATCTTTTTATACAAGTTACAATGTTGTTGTTGTTTAGTCGTTCAGTTTGGCCCAATTCTCTATGACTAGAGATGTCGCGGACAGTTCGCCCGCGGACTATTCGCATCGATTTTGGCATGTTCGCGTTCGCAGTGGACGGCGAACACATGCGCTTTTCGGTTCGCCCCCTATACTTTATCATTGAGGAAACTTTGACCCTGCACCTCACAGTCAGCAGACACATTCCAGCCAATCAGCAGCATACACTCCCTTCCAGAGCCTTCCATCTGAAGGACAGCATACATTTTAGAATCATTCTGAAGCTGCATTCGTTGTGAGAGGACAGATAGTGTAGCTGCTGGAGATTTAATAGGGAAATAGATAGCCAGGCTGTGTATTTAGCTTCCATTACAGACCTGAAGGACTCATCTGATATCTGCTGCAAGGACAGCAACCCAAAAAGCCCTTTTTAGGGCTAGAACATAATTTATTTTATTTTATCATTTTTTCTGTGTAATCTAATTGCATATGCCTGCCTGCCAGCGTGTGTGTGTGACAGGCTAACACCTAACAGCTTATATTGTGCTTTTTTTCACTACTCATACCTGGTGGTGTACCATACATTCAAAACAACCATTTTTTTCCTGTGCTCAGTGAAATATTGTGCTCAGTGAAATAAAACATTTTTTTGACTGTAATAAATTGAATAGCAATTGCCTGCCTACAGGCGTGTGTGTGAAGCCTATTGCATCTACTTTGCCAACATGTGCCAGTGCACAGTGAAACATCATATCTGGTGCAACCGTAGTGTACAGTGACATAAAACAACACTTTTTTGACTGTAATCGATTGAATATCAGTTGCCTGCCTACAGGCGTGTGTGTGAGGCCTACAGCGCCTACTCTGCAAACTTTTGCCAGTGCACAGTGACACTCATATCTGGTGCAACCTAGTGTACAGTGAAATAAAAGAACCCTTTTTTTACTGTTAACGATTGAATATCAGTTGCCTGCCTACAGGCGTGTGTGTGAGGCCTACAGCGCCTACTCTGCCAACTTTTGCCAGTGCACAGTGACACTTATATCTGTTGCAACCTGGTGTACAGTGAAATAAAAGAACCCTTTCTTTACTGTAATCGATTCAACATCAGTTGCCTGCCTACAGGCGTGTGTGTGAGGCCTACAGCGCCTACTCTGCCAACTTTTGCCAGTGCACAGTGACACTCATATCTGGTGGCACCTTAGATTACACGCGCAGTGCCTCAAATTTGAAGTGGGAGGACCGACCAAGCATCTATTTACATCTCCCGCTTCCAAAAATCCATGCCATATACACGTCCCCTGATAGGTGACGTAACAGGTATCAAACTGATAGGAATAAATAGTACAACTGAACACACCACTCCTATCTGGTGGCACCTTAGATTGCACGCGCAGTGCCCCAAATTTGAAGTGGGAGGACCGACCAAGCATCTTTTTCCATCTCCCTGTTCCAAAAATCAATGCCATATACACGTCCCCTAATAGTGGACATAACAGGGATTAAACCGATAGGAATAGTACTACTACATCTTATAATACGCAGACAGAGGCAACGCAGAGAGAGGAGTCTGAAGAAGAGGAGTCAGAGGAGGAAGGTGGCTTTGAGGAGGTGGAAGACCAAACACAGCAGGTGTCCCAGGGGTCTTGTTGTCACCTTTCGGGGACCCTTGGCGGCTGGGTGGAGGAAGAGACTTTCAATGACATCAGTGAGGACAAGGAACGGGACATGGCTAGCTTGGTATCCAACCTTGTGCAAATGGGGAGTTTGCGGTTGTGCAAAGGGACTGTTTGCGGTTGTTTGCGGTGCATTAAACGGGGAGATTGGTCTGTTACTGTGAAGCGGGTGTATCCCTTACACTACCTGATCGATACAACATCATACCTGATGTTTTAAAGCATGTTATTCCAAACAATTTAGGAATGTTAGGTGATTTATGCCCTTTATGGCTTAAAACCAGACTCTGCATCAACTATGTAATTTTCCGTGGGAGTTTTGCCATGGATCCCCCTCCGGCATGCCACAGTCCAGGTGTTAGTCCCCTTGAAACAACTTTCCCATCACTATTGTGGCCAGAAAGAGTCCCTGTGGGTTTTGAAATTCGCCTGCCCATTGAAGTCTATGGCGGTTCGCCCGGTTCGCCCGTTCGTGAACATTTGATGGAAGTTCGCGTCCGCTGTTCGCGAACCGAAAATTTGATGTTCGCGACATCACTATCTATGACCCTATTGACCACAGCACACTAGGCACATCTTATGTCTGGTTGTGCTTATCCATAAGGTTATCTTGGCCAAGATACTAGAGCGGGTTGCCAGTTCCTTCTCCAGTCGACCGAGATTTGTCTGACCTATCTGCTATGACCTGTACATCTTGGCTGATTATACATGGTATAGCTCACAGCTTCATTGAAGTACACAAGCCCCTTCATTATGACAAGGTAGCGATCCAGAAGGGGACAGTCAATTTAGGTGGTATATATTTTCATTACATATGCAGAGTAGAAAACATCGTTTGAATCATATTTGTGACAGATAAGACAATTTCCAACTGAGATAGTATCACTAAAGATTTCTTCATAAATACAACACTTATAGATATATCACCAGTGCAAAATTACAGTTTGTGAAAACATGTCTATACAAGGTAAGTACCATGTGTTCAAATTTTCAGCGAGACACTTACATACCTTTTAACAATTATACATTTCTATGACTAGAACTGGGGAAGGAAGAGTAAGGGGATAATGGAGAAGCTATGCAAATTACAGACAATTTTATGGAGACCATTTACCAGTATATAACTCATATTTACCATCTATTGAATTTATAATTCTCTCAAAAAACAATGTTTCATTTATTCACCTTTTTATTTAATTAATATAGAGATGTTTGGACTTTCATGTTATCCACTATAATAGTTAATATATGTGAGTAAAGCCTGCGTGATGCGTACTGCACAGGAGAGGGAGGGGGACAGAGGGGCAGGGGGGAGAGAAGAGAGACAGAGAGAGGGGAGGCAGAGAGAAGGAGGGAGGCAGAGAGAGAGACGAAGAGAGAAAGAGGGAGGGAGGGTGGAGAGAGAAAGGGAAGGAGAGAGAGGGAGGGAGAGAGGGTGGCAGAGAGAGAGAGAGACCGGGAGGGAGAGAGAGGGAAAGGGAGGGAGAGGGCACACAGAGAGACAGAGGTCAGAAAGAGAGACAGAGGTCACGCAGAGGCAGCACAGAGAGAGAGAGACAGAACAGACAATTGAACATATCATTTATGATGAGCAAGTTGCTAGTTACTGTAAGTAATAATGAATGTTTTCTTTCTGTGAGGTTATATTTAAAACACACATTGTTTCATAGTTTGAGGCAGTGTTTAAGTATTGGATTTTGAAAAGAACGTAATTCTATATCTTTTTGCCACATTATACTTCCAAGATCCATTGAACCTGATATAAGCTTCTCTAGGTATTATAATCTGAGTTAGTTGTGCTGCCTCATAATATTTCAATAACTGTGACACTGAAAAAGGCCTCCATGATATCTATGATAATATAAAGTATTCTTAGAAATACTGGGTCATTTAGTTTTCCATATAAAGCAGATAAATTGTTTTTGCAAAGTGAAAATTGGAAGTGTTGGAAATATATAATTCACCCAGTAAGGGAAATTTGATCATTTTACCATTTTCTTAAGGTCCCTGTTATTTTGCCTAAGAAATCTAATGTAATTAAAACAATACATATTAGCTAGAGTATTTGGAATATACATTCCTAGATATTTACTATTTTTCGCTTGCCATGTATTTGAAATATGAATCTCTAGGGAATTTAATATATTATATTAAGAGCCTCTGATTTATCTGCATTTATCTGGAGACCTGATAGTTGGCTAAATAAATGTAGCAAATTAGAGATGTGGAAGAGATGTCTGAGGTTTTGTGATGGTTAATAAGGTATCATCCGCAAAAATAAAAAATAATTTAAACTTATTATTTTTTATAATAATTCCTGTAATATTTCTTGCTAATCTGATGGCTTGGGCCATAGGTTCTGTTGCCAATGAAAACAGCATTGGGAATAGAGGACACCCCTGACAAGTACCTCTTTGTATGAATAACGATTTTTCAGAATCTCCAGGCAGCTTTAGTTATATAATTGGATGATTAAGGTATATATAAGGTATTTATAATTTTCATAAATGCACCCTAAAATCCAAAATCACATAAGAAATGTGTTAAATATGACCACCTACGTGTGTCAAGTGCCTTTTCTATAAATAATAAATAATGCTGTTAGATTTAGAACAACGGAGTAAATTTAGAATTTTTCTAACATTGTAGGCTTCTTGTCCCTGAGGGATAAATCCCATTTGATCAGTTTGAATAATGTCATGTAAAAAGGAATTGACTTTACTAGCAACAATTTTAGTCAACATTTTAATGTCCATATACATGAGAGAAATTGGCCTATAATTGTTACAATATAATGGATCCCTACACAGTTTGGGTATTACTACAATGTTTGCATTAGTCTTTTCCTTAGGAATATCACATCCTTCTGTAATATGATCATACAAATCTTTGAGTTGTAGAATTAGGGTAGCCTTAAATACTTTCAGCCTTATTAAATTGCGATTCGGTCAATTCTAAAGGCCTCTATATAAGCACATAGCATATTTATTTTACAGAAGTTTTTAGTTAGTGAACTTCTATCCAAAAGCAAGGTCTTCACTAACTAAAAACTTCTGTAAAAAAAATATGCTCTGTGCTTATATAGAGCCCTTTGGAATTGGCCAAATCGCAATTTAATAAGGCTGTTTATAATTACCAGCAGAAACCCCATACGTGCCAGAGGCAATACTATTTTAAGATGATTCACTGTATCTAGGATTACTTCAATTGTTACAGGCTTATTTAACGCTTCTATAAACATTTTATTCAACACACTGCTGTTTCATTTTGCACTTGTAATCTAATTTAGTGGAGCTTTCATTTGAATTTTTTTTTTCTATCTGTAGTTGGATTTGTATCATTATATAGCAAATGTATCCCTTTCTCTTTTTTTAATGGGGGCTAACCATATATGTGGTTTACATGTTTCTAAATTGTTGTTGATGAACAAATTTTGTTTGATAGAATTATGTATTATTCAACCTCCATCTTCTGTAGCTTTTGCCTTAATTTGTATTTAAATAATATTATGATCAAACGAGGCGTTTGGCAGTATGTCCAAGTTTCAGATCTCCTGACTGATCGAGGAAATCAGAAAAAAAAACTATCCAAGACTAGGAAAGGTGTGCAGATGAGTAAAATGTGAAAATGTTTGAAGGGGTTGCTGTTCGCTCCATACATCAGTCACAGAACATTACCTACTAAAGAAATTGAATAATTGGTTATGTCTTTGTCTTTTGGCCATTGAGGGATTAGATTTGTCTAGTTCTGGTAATAAAGACACATTAGAGTCATGCTCCAATATCAAATGACCATATCATATGCTTTAATCAATAGGATATTATGAAGATCATGTAGTGTAGTTCTAAACTCACCTGGAGGAGAGTAAACCGAGATGAAAGAAGATTGCATGCCAAGCCATATACTAGTGAGGATGATAAACCTGCATTTAGGATCTGGAATAGAGTCTATCACGTGAAATTAGAATTTTGTTATGAAAGAGCAAATACATATTTTGTATCTCCACTATTATGTATGTATCCATTGTGTCTTATTATTGCACGATTCACTCATGTGTATTCACTCATTTATATCCTATATCCATTCATGGCACAGTAGGCGTAGGATCCATTTTGAATCCAGTTTTCAGTTTTTTTCTGTGACAGTCAGAGACTAGTGCAAGGGCTGGAGACGTTCTTTTAGCATGTCTTCAGCATTTCTTGTTATCAGTCCTAAGTGCCAACCATGTGTATATGTGTATGTAACTTTATCCCCATGTGCTAAGGAAACAACAGTATAATTTGCTATTCAATGAATAATGAGATGAGACCACTGCATATATCTTTCTGTAAGATATGCTGTGCTCTCCAAGCTTGAATAAAGAAACTTGATTGATATCGCTGGTTTGTTTCCTTGTTTAAGTGAGGATTGTAGAAAAGACACTGAAAAGTGATATTTTCCTTTAACAGTTTCCTGAAGAAACAGAACTTGAGGAAAAGTTTTATTATATTGGAGAAATGCTAATTTGTTTAGGGTTAATTGAACCAACTCATTCTCCAGTTTTTTTTAATAATACTATTTGATGCATAGCATTTGCAGTTTAAAATGATTAGATGTCAAAATATCTCATGAGGTAGTTCTAAAGGCCTGTCAGATATATCTGTTTATCATCTTACTTTATCTACAAGAAGAGCCATAGATCAGGGAAAACAGAAGCAGACGAGTATACCACCAGATACAGATATATACTTCTCTGCTGGAGTACAAGGCCCAGTCATACAACATGAAATATGCCAAGGATTGCAGGGATATGAACTAAGAACAACAGATATTCTCGGGCAGAAAACATTGTAAAAACTAACCTGAATAAGAGCATGACCGTAAGGGTGATAGACCAACACCTTGGGCTTCATTCAATTGCAAGCCCACAGATTGCGTTGTAAGGCCGTATGTCTGCAGGCTTGAAATCTGCTATAATTACAGAGCGATTCAATTGAACAAGCCTGCAAGTTACAGGCTGAAAGCTGAAACCGTAAACCATGCAGTTGTATGTAGCATTTCAGAGCACGATCAATTAAGCAAGGCTGTAACTACCTATTTAGAAACAGCCAATAGAAAATGAGACCATAATCATTAGGTAAGTAAAGCATGGAGGTTACATGTCAATCAATTAGCGTTTAGGGTTCCGAAATGTGATCAGCCTTGCAATCCTGCAATGTACAAATTAATAAAAATGAATGAAGGAAATGTTCTAGTCCATGTGGGTGGCCTGATATGTATTAACTCATTGATTGCCTAGACTGATATAACACCGAAATGACACAACAACAAAAAAATTTGATTGCAGATTTTCAAGCTTGAGGCTGTTGTGCAATTAATTATATCTTTCATCGCTTTCCCCGTCTTTTAAAGTGCAGTATTGATTTTTCAATTGCATTTACAGTTCTACGAACAGGGGTTAAACCCCCTTGCGAGTCCTATCTGGTACCCTTAGGATTTTCTTCTACATTTGACATTTACAGGTGTGAAAATATTTGCGGGCTTGAGGAATTGTAGCAATTGAATAGCGATTTGCTATTGATGGGTTTTAAGTTAAGTTTGTAACAACTGCAGGGATTTTCAGCCCGTAACCCATAGATTGTTTATGAATCGCAAAAAGATGCCAATCAAAAAGCAAATTAGTTTACGGGCTACATTATGGGTTCCCCTAAGCTACCATTTCTCAATGGAGAGACTGGAACCATTCAGGGAAATGTTGCCCGAGTCAGATATCTCATGGAGACATGTAGGGACAAGTTGCAAGCCAAAAATAAAGAGGATGATTCTCCCTTTAAGGTGGTGAAAATGTATATCCCCAGTGAAAACTCTATTTCCCTATAAAGGGATCCTGTAGTGAAGACTGTAATGAGATCTTGTGTTGTTTACTGCGGTTTAGAGTACCCCAAACAGCTCATGCAGGATAAACATGCACAAAGTTTACTCTTCAACCAGATTGTTAGCTACGATGAGCCAGCTGATGATGATGTCGGGTATGTATATTAAACACATACCTTGGAAAATGGTAAACCAGTGTGCAGCTACAGATGAGGGAGGGGGTCCTGGGATAAAATGTTGCATCTAATTAATTTTATGTGGGGAACCACATAAAAAAAAATGCATTTGTGCACATATCAGCTACTGAGCATTTCTAGCATACTACCCCTTTATATACATTTGCATATACCATTTATATGTTTACTACCATAATATAAGTTCATGAATAACTGTTTAGATTTTAAGTGTTGTTAATTAGAAGTGTCAATGCAAAATCCATATCCTCAGGGAGAGCAAATTTAAAACAGTTTTTGCATATCCCTGAATAAGACTCATTTGCATACCAAAGTGCTGAGTACATTATATTAAGAACTGAGCAAGAAAAAATTCATGCATACAGTCACAAGTCAGTGTCTTTCCTCTGGCTAACATCAGATGACTTTACAAATAATGTATTCTCCCCTTTTGTAATGTAAAATGTAATTTGTGAATGGACTGGGCTAGGAGTGGAATCCAAGTTCACACATTGGGCAGTTACGTTGAACAAGACAAACTACTTGTATTTTGGAATACTTTTCTGATAGATACAATTTATATAAAGTACATTAAAGGTAGTTTAAAGAAAGACAAATTACTAAAATGATTTATGAGCTACAACTGGGTAATGGCAGAGTGGAGTTTGGTCCAAGTCTAGAATTCCAGCTCTTTGGGTCAAGATCTCCTCTGTCTTACATAAATTTTTACCTCATGAAATTTCAGACACTTTAAGACGGTAGCGGAAAAATGCATATGCTTCTGAAGTACATAACAACCTAACAACATTAGCATCTGGGTAAACTACGTACATAAAGTATTTCATGGGAAAATCTTAATTTTTGAAGACTTTGTTTAGATGTTGAAGTTTCCATCATGTCTTTTTCAGCACATCATGGCAACTTGAAGCCTGATGGCAATGCTTGTTTTTGTGTCAGCGGAGGAGACGGATGTGGATTTGTTACATAATTAGAGCTTTAAAGGATCACAAACTTCCCCTATATGTCCTCTGCTCCATTAGATAGAGGGTAGTGAAAGTGATAGTGGACGTGTTTTAATTGTGAAAACTGATGCTGAATTGATGGAGTCAGGCTACTTCACTGTGTTGCCTCGGCCTGAATGAGTAATGAGCTCTGTACCACGCGGAACAATGAATAAATAATTAGAATCAGGTGCAGAAGCTTTCGGTCATCGATCAGGCAGAGTCATTGTAGCTACTTAAATATATTCTAGCAGCTAATGCAATAGCTGATTAAATAGCTCAGTAAGTAATGCAGCTGCCTGTAAAACCAGAGTGTTTTCATTAGTAAGTCATTGGTTCTAAATGACAGAGGAATCTAATCTATGACTTTGAAATAAAAAAAAATCTTGCTCACCACTGTACCACCATACTTTGCTTATAAATCGAGTGCAACTTCATAATACAAAGTATAACACTTACAGATGCCAGCCACATAACTTATGCAGGTTCCTATGAGATGGCTTCAAAGGCTAAACTAAAATGACAATATCTAAGTAAATTCTTAATCAACTTTAGAAATGTAAACAAATTTTCCACATGATTTTCCATCCTCTACCTGACATATAGCGACATTTGTGGTCCTTTAAGTATTAGACTCTTACACTGCCCACTGCACATGCTCAGGAACAGGCAGTTTGCAACAATAATTGTAAACTCCCTGCTCACACACACCAACTTCACCAAAGTATCATAGATGTCTTCAGGGAGCATCAGAGAATGTCTGGCATTATTACTTTTTCACTACCTAATTACGCTCTCAGACTCAAATGTTTCAAACATATATTTTTTTATTCTACAGTGGACTTTTAAAGGCTATAAATAATAAAAAAAATATACAAGACATGCACCAATCATACATCATACACCTCTCTAGCTGAAACTTGTGAGTCCAAAATTCTATTGCTTTACACTCGCTGACAATGATACAGTGTAGTTAGTTATACATTCAAATCAGTTTACTAAGCAATGGAACAATAAAACACAATTTGACACCTGTTCAAACACGCTATTTAAAGAAAGGCTTTAGCAAGAAAAATAATTAAAAAACTATAAGGAACAGGCTTATGAAACCTGTTTCAGGTGGCACATCACTACAGATAAATTATACAGAATGGGTAAAATAGCAAACAAAATATGGTGGAGAGGGTTTGGACAAACAGGTATATGCTACCACAACTGGTTGATGGAATCAAAATGAGGAATTTAATTGCAGGCTATCTCCAGACAGATATACCATTAGATACAAATATATTTTAATAATAAAAGCCTTTGGAAACATTACACAAAAATGACAACATTCTAGTATCCCAAATAACACTGGCTGTGAGACAAGCTTTGGCCAAGGTCTGGTCCCACCACAGATGAAAGTTTTACAAAACGTTAATGAAAATGCTGAAATGTAAAAACCGATGACATTACTAAAGGGTAATTAAGGTTCATTTTTAAAGAGATAGAATAACTTTTTGAGTCTGTGATCTCATGTAAGATACATTATGAGAAATATCTCTCTATGTATAATGTAATTAAAACCATTGGGTAATCGATGTATATTGTAATGCAATTCTGGTTTGATGTGCTATAATGTTGGATACAATGGTAGAACAATATGCTGTATTTTCTTTTTTTTAAAAAAAGGATATTTATTAACAAAACAATGATTAACAAAAGCTATGTTTATAACATTTGATTATAATGTGATTTATTATAGGTTATTCCTTTTATTTCCCTCTTCCTCTTAGTTATATCTATTTCATAAACAATACATGGTACACTACATTTGTATTAAGGAACAAAAATGTTTATTGCATTGTACTTCTCGTTACAAAATGGAAAATAGTTAAAAAAAAAAAAAAAAACATATTTCTCCTAAATCATGGCTGCTGTAGCACCCATCCCCTTCTTCCTTCACTGTCATCAGGGCAATAGTATGCAGATAATCACAACCAACACAGATTGAATTAATTATGCAGGCCAGATTACCTGCAGTATGCTCTTTAGGAAAAAGGGGGTTATGGCAGCAATACCATAACCATGCTTCCCCAAATGAGCATGGTAATCTGGCCTGCTTAATTAATTCAATCTGTGTTGATAGTTACGGTCTGCATGCAGCAGTTGTCATGATTCATGGGAATTGTTTCCAAATTAGATTTTCTTTCTAAAGTGTTTATTTACTGTTGTTTGCACATGTATTTTGAGTGTTATTTAATGGTGAACTCTCCTTCTGGATCACTACCCTGTCTTGTTGAATGGCTTGTGTACTTCAATGCAGCTGTGAGCTATACCATGTAGAGACACCCAAAATGGCCAGGTCATTGCAGAGAGTTCAGACAATTTGTGGTATACTATAGAAGGAACAGGAAACCCACTTCACTATCTTTGCCAAGATAACCTTATGGAAAAGCACAACCAGAGACATAACAACATAGCACCGAAAGATGAGCCTCTCAGGTCAGAAGGTGCCTACCACATTACTGTGGAACAACAGTGGGCGATTATGAGTAGCACCAGATCTAATGAAGTGGTTGGGCTAAAGTTGAGAGGACACCCTGGTGTGGATGTGTCTAAAGGGGAATGGAAAGTCTGCTGCTGCAAAGAACAATTCAGCACAGGAACCTGGAATATTAGAACTATGAACCAAGACAAACTGGACGTGGTCAAACATTAAATATTGATAATTTAGGAATTAGTGAACTCAAATGGACTGGAATGGGACATTTTATAACAGATCTACCAGGTCAAGAATCTCGCAGAAGAAATGGAGTAGTCCTCATAGTCAGTCAAAGGATGAAGTCAAATTCAAGGCAAGCCATTTAACATCACAGTGATGTAAGTCTATGCTTCAAACATGGATGTTGAAGAGGCTGAAGTTGTCCAATTATACAAAGATATCAAACACCTCATAGATATAACACCCTGAATAGATGGGACTCTCATCATAGGTGATTGGAATGCTAAAGGAACTGAAGGATACATGTAATAACAGAGAAGTTTGGCCTTGGAGTAAAAAATGAGGCAGGTCAGAGAGTAGTAGTATTCTGTCAAGATAATTTTCTGGTCATAGCCAACAGCCTCCAAGACGACTCTACACATGGACATCACCAGATGGACAATATCGAAATCAGATTGATTGTATACTTTGTAGCCAAAGGTGGAGGAGATCTATACAGTTGTTATGGATGATAATGAGGAAAATGTCTTCTCATGTTATTATGTTTGTCTGCATTCCTTACTCACTTATATATAAGTAGGTCACTTAAGATGGAGGATGAACTACAAAACAACATGGCGACAGAACTACAAATGGGAGTGGCCTGATGATGCATACATCCGTGACCAAATAAGGACAAATGAACGGTTCCTCCCTAAACTGACCAGTATGATGACGACACACTGCAGCAATTTTGAACCAATCAATAAAGCTATTAATTCCTAGACAAAGGAATCATGTGACGTTTGATCAGATAACGTTTTCTACATATAAACGTGTAAACTGCCATTTTAATACAGAGCGCTTTGAGAACTACTATACAGAAACACCGTGTCTGTGTCTTATTTCTCTGGAATGTGCACATTCCACACTAATTGGAAAAGCAACAGATATTTAATACAGACTTTACAGTCTTATCTAATTCAGTTGGCGCCCAGCGTGAGGCCTTGAGTTTATGACCTGACAATAGCCGAGAAGGAGCGAAGTGGTGACTTTCAGCAGCAGAAGGAACCTTCATGAAAATATGTCTGGTAAGGTTGTTATTTAGTACTGTGCAAGTCGCTATTTCTTTCTCGGCTATTGGCAGGCATTCAAAGCACAGGTTGTATAGCTTGCTCAAGGTCCGTTTAAAAAAACCTGTGATAATAGATATCTGTTGCCGGTGTGTGTGTGTGGTCTGTTGGTATTGTGAGTTTAGATTCCTTAGACATGTGATTCACGACACACACGTGTATTTGTGATTATCTGGAAGACGGATGATTTGTACTCAGAGACGTGCATATAAACCAGAGGTCGCAAATACGAACTTGCATATGTGTGCCCTGGGGAAATAGATATAGTTTTCCCTGGGAAATGTCTATGCATGTTGGATAGACGATATCCCTTGAGGGTCATGATGTTCAGGCCGGAAAAAGTAGCTTGAAAACTTTAAGGGACGTCTGTCATTCACTGCGGGTGGTTAAAAACGTGTGTGTGACGCATAATGCGCATGATCTTGAAATCATATGTCTTTTGAATCTAAAGTTTTCTGCAGAAAAGGTTTGATGATTATAATGTTATATGCTATGTCACTGCTGGTTGTTATGCATGTTTTGATAAGAAATGCAGCTTAGAACTTCTCTCCCTAAAAAAAAAAAACTACAAGCTGATCTCTCTCTCTGTGTGTTTTTTTGACCTTGGTCACGCAGCTGTAGAGAGAGAGAGAAATTCCTCATCCACCCCCCTCCCATCTGGTTTAACTATTTGAAGGACGAATCTTAGAATTCTTCCTACGCCAATGCTAGGTTGTATTTGAAGGTGTTAACATGTTTTACTGTATTGCTATGCTGTTTAAGGTATGAACACAGAAATATTAAGGAACTTTTCCTTACATACATTTATATAATATTCTGATTGCTTTCGTTTATAAAGTAGATGGATTGTCTTGTGTTTTGCTGCAAGTAAATGTGTGAGTATTTACTGTAATTTCCTTTCTTTGCAATACAATTGAGGAATGCAGGTTAGAGAATTTGTGTCCACCACTGAAATCAGTGGAGGATTTATAGTTTATCTTGTTTGTAAGTGTAAGACAGGTGTGTTTGTGAAATACATACGTATGCGTGTATTCTTTTGAAATATTTTGTCTGAAGTTTCTGTGTGTTCGATACTGTACTCTTTGAAGAGGGAGGTGACCGGTTTGCATTGTATGAGAGGGATTGGCCACACCCCATCTTATGCCAAAGCAAAGCAAACCACTCCCTTCCCTCCTCCCATCTACTCTGTGTGCGTATTAGAGTTTTATGTGAAAATATGTCTGTCTGTATTATTGAGAGAAGAATGGTGTTTGCTACATTTTAGTGGTTTGTGGAACAAAGACACCATGAAATTCTTAACACACAGCCACCGCCCCATCATGGCTCCCAACTTAGGAAAATGGGAGTTGACTAACTTTAGGACCAACCCCTTTTAAAACCTATGACGAAGCATTTACTATGCTACCTCTGCTGGAGTCAGTGCCCTGTATCCACTACTCCTTGGGAATATTAATCTTTCTTAAAAGGAAGGTATAGGAGACATTCAATGTTTTATTAAGCTTCTTAAGCTTTTATTAGCAATCTCTGCTCATGTAAATCAACTCCTACATGCCTGTCTGCAACGGTGATACAGAATTCTGTGAGTTATTAATAGCATGCGCTCCGGATGAAACAGTAAATCAGGCTATTAATTTGTGAGATACTATACAGGATAAAACAGTCAGTGGTGTGGAAGGATTGAAGAGAAGGGAAGATTTATAAACATCTTGTCCTGAGTACAAGGTGTTGCCATTAGACGCAGTAAAAAATAAATAAAAAGGGTTTTCACCTTATGCCCAAGAATAACATTGGTAATCATGGGGTACACTCTCTGGAGGGAAGTTTTTCTCTGTCCCCTCAGGAGATCCTTATTATCCTCAGCAATTGAAGTTTAAATCTGATGTATTTATTGATTATGTGATTGTTTTATCTCAAGCACTGACTAAAATACATGCACAAGTGTTTTCTCTTATTCCAGATCCAGAAGTAGACATTGGTACTCATCAACTACTTCCTGGAGCTTGGGTCCTGGTCAAGAGATTTGTGAAAAAGAATCCTCTGGAATCCAGATATGATGATCCCTTTCAAGTTCTTCAGTTAAACTTGAAGGACGGCCTACTTGGATCCATGCATCTCATTGCAAGCAGCACCAGACCCACAGCAGCCAACATCATGATGATCATAACACATATCCTTTTCTGTCTGTTCTTAACTAAAGTAGAACCTTCTGCATTCATTAGTGAGAAGGAAGATGGTATTACATTTTGGTACAATCCATCTAAACCACATATGATCACATTGTCCTTTGATTATTGTCATGTTGTATGTTGCCAACAGCTAAGCGTGACTCAACAATGTAACTTGTACAAAGACACTCACAGCACATCTATATACATATGTGTTACAGACCAGACTTGGGGAAAAGATTGTAGTCATTGGGAAGCTGTAGGATGGAACACTGGGACAGCTTGGGGCTACAGACCACAAAGTGCCTCTGATAGAACAGATTTGAGTGGAAGCCCTTTACTTGAAGTATGACTCTAATAAAGCCAGGCAAATGCTCGCCAAATGGCAAGACTGGAGCTAACATGCGACTTACCCACAGACGCAGGTACATACCTTATGGGTGGCTGGGTTAGGGGAGAAGCAAAAGGACGGATTGGTAAATTTATGCTCAGAGATCTAAATGCACCACTCATATCAGAAGGACTAATGCAAGTACAACACACTCAGGCATTACCCCAGATGACTGATATCAGTGAACCTAGGTACGAAGGAACCCCTAGCAAATGAGACTGGGTTCACAGACCTCAATTTATGACTGGAATGGACGACATATAACGTAGAGTCACATAATAAGACTAATTGTTATGTTTGTGTAAGTGCCAGACCTCACCTAGGCACTGTTCAACTTATGATAACTATGAAGGAAGAAGTGGAGTGTTAGTTGGGAATTATTGGAAGTTAAGTACGGGACTGAAGCGAATAGTTCCTAGAATGTTATAGTAAATGATTTGGAAGAAAGATTTTGCATGTGAATTTGATCCAAAATGGAGTTTGTATTTGAATAGTTTGCAAATATTAAATACAGGAAAAGAAAACAGGCAGCCCTTAACCCCCGAATTAATCCTTCTACACATATGATGTATATAGTCCGTGGCTATCCTCTGACAGTTCTGGCACCACATAATATTGCGGCCATCATACAGCAGACTACCTAAGCACATGACTACATCCAGACACCTCCGTCTGCAATGTTCCCTCCTTCTACCAGACAATGTTACTTTACAGAGATGCTATGTTCTCAATCCAGCCACTCTCTTACCATTTCCAGAGGGGGGAGAAAGGAAGATGGATACTTTTGTACAGCCTGATTGTACAACCTGATTTTGAACCCAAACTCAGGAATAACCAATCTATATGTAAAAAGATGTCTACTGGAAGGTGGTGGAAACGGCCAGACGCTCACAGATGAGACACAAGACCCTCTATATTGCACGCTGTGGAATAAACAATTTCCAGGCCGAGATTTCCAATATGAAGCAAGTCTCACTAAATTGAAGCAGGTCACCTTAAACCTAAAGACATTGTACAACAATGCAGCAGGTGATAGTACATTTACGGTGGAGCTCCCACAAGAAGCAGAAGCGCTCTACAAGCATTGGGATACAGAAATTCCACATGTTGCAATATCCAAGTTCGCACCGGATGGATGGAAGACATTAGGAGCTGCATTAAAATGGTGGGAATCTGCAGAGGAAGAGGAAGGAGTGGAAAAGGAAACTCTCCACTGGCGAACAGACAGCACTCCCAGTATACAAGCCAGAGACCCATATGCAGTCCCAGGACTCACAAATCCACCCCATGACTGCCTTCAACAAATGTAAAAGAACTTGCCCTGACAGACCCAGACATCACTCTGTATGTAGATGGATCAAGGTAGACTGATGAGAATGGAAAATATCACACAGGATATGCTGTGACTACAGAAAAAGATGTGATGCGAGCCTTCTCACTACCTCCCTCCATGTCAGCACAAGAAGCAGAGTTGATTGCATTGACCAAGGCCTGTGAGGTTGCGACAGGAGTCCGAGCCAACATCTACACAGACTCAAGATATGCTCTGGGAATGACTCAAGACTTTGGAGTAATCTGGAGAGCTAGAGGATTCATGACAGCCGCAGGTACTCCAGTGAAGCATGACAAAGCCATCCGTGAACTACTAGATGCTTTAACACTTCCGAAGGAAGTAGCCATACTGAAAGTAAAGGCACATGGGAAGCTAAATTCAGACGAAGCACGAGGAAACCATCTAGCAGACCAGACGGCTAAGCAAGCAGCAATGACAACACAGGAAATGGAAAGGAGAGAGGTGGATGGAGAAATAAACATTTATACAATGCAGGCTCTGCCAACAGATTTAAGATTGCTCAAAGAATTGCAAAAGACGGCAGGTCCAGAAGAAGTGAACAATGGAGGAAAACGTACCCTGTGATGACTAGTAATCCCCACCCAGGGAGAGGTATAACTGTGTACCCTGGAAATTATATGTGTTACAGGAGAAACGTTTCTCAGGGGTTCAACTTACAGAGGTTCCCAAGTGGGTTTTGTCACTTCAGCCACCATGCTAGTCAATCAGACACAATCTTTGGGGGACGTATATTGGTTGTGTGGAGATATGAAACTCAGGGTAAGACTGTCAGGAGTATGGCGTGGGGAACGTACCATGACTAAACTAAAGCCATAATGCCGTTACACATTGTTCCAACCTATTATGGTGATCTAGATAGTGTTCCTCAGACACAGTCCAGAAGGAAGAGACATACATCATCATCTGAACCTAGAGAAAGTTTTGATTCCCATGTGTACATAGATTCTAGTGGAGTCCCAAGGGGGGTGCTTGATGAGTTCAAGGGCCGAAACCAGATAGCCGCAGGATTTGAATCACTGATACCAATGATTGGTGTAAATAAAATGTTGCTTGAATCAATTATATATATATATATATATATATATATATATTATAACCAACAAAGGTTTGTGGATTATACAAGAGACGCTCTGCAAGGAGTTGCAGAACAATTGAAGGCCACATAACACATGGCCTTCCAGAATAGAATGGCACTAGACATGCTAGAAAGGTGGGGGGGGGGGGTGTAAAATGCTCCCCGACACTGACACTGGCAACTGTTGCACCTACATACCTGATAATATTGGTCCAAACGGTAAGATTACTTTAGCCATTAAAGAACTAAACAACTTGGCACAAGAATTGAAGGAGAATTCTGGAAACACAGACTATTGGGATAAATGGTTTGGGTGGATGAACAACTGGCAGAGAGTATTGTTACAGGTTGACATTGTCTTTCTTTCAATACTGATAATTCTTGCATTTGTTACCTGCTGTATTACCCCATGTGTCCGAACATATTTTTATGAAGTCAGTTACTGGAGTCACATCAACCTTTGTGCACCGAGAATTTTGTGATGATGACAACTGTGAGGAGTCACATAGAGTGTTACGGTCTATTGTATCTAGGAGTGAGGTTTCCACATAAACCCCTTGTCCCACATGTTCCTGATACAAGGGGCTAGGGAAAGGCATCTGACTTGTCTGTGACAGTGGCAGGAGGGGCCATGGGTAAGCCATGGCTACTCAAATGTACAAAGAAGAACGGGCGTTCACAGCACAGATGTTTAGGGCTTTCTAGCAGTCATGCACCTCATCCTCAGGGACAGATATACACCTAGTGTTTAGGGGGGAGTTTACCCCTCATCACGCATTAACATAAGTACAGCTGCTTTTCTTAGGTTGCACACTCATTAATAACATAAAAAGAGTACATTTTAGGGGGGACTGTTATGGATGATAATTAGGAAAATGTCTTCTCATGTTATTATGTTTGTCTGCATTCCTTACTCACTTATATATAAGTAGGTCACTTAAGATGGAGGATGAACTACAAAACAACATGGCGACAGAACTACAAATGGGAGTGGCCTGATGATGCATACATCCGTGACCAAATAAGGACAAATGAACGGTTCCTCCCTAAACTGACCCGTATGATGACGACACACTGCAGCAATTTTGAACCAATCAATAAAGCTATTAATTCCTAGACAAAGGAATCATGTGACGTTTGATCAGATAAAGTTTTCTACATATAAACGTGTAAACTGCCATTTTAATACAGAGCGCTTTGAGAACTACTATACAGAAACACCGTGTCTGTGTCTTATTTCTCTGGAATGTGCACATTCCACACTAATTGGAAAAGCAACAGATATTTAATACAGACTTTACAGTCTTATCTAATTCACAGTCAGCAAAAACAAGACCTACTGTGGCTCAGATCATGAACTTCTTATTGCAAAGTTCAAAATTAAACTGAAGCAGAAACGTAATATGTAATATTCCCAGTAAATATGCGTTGGGCTATATTTAAGGCACTGGACATGGTAGATAGAATGCCTGAAGAACTTTGGACAGAAGTTTTTGACAGTTTTTATCCAGGAAACAGCAACAAAGGATATCCCCAAAAGAAAGAAAACTAAGAAGGCAAACTGACTGTCTGGTGAGACTTTGAAAGTAACCCAGGTAAGAAGGAAAGCGGAAGGTAGTAGAGACAGGAAAATATTTGTCCAACTGAATGCAGAATTCCAGAGGATTGCAAGAAGAGAAAAGGAGACATTCTACAATGAGCAATGTGAATAAGATAACAGAATGGGAAAGTGAAGAGATCGCTTCAAGAAAATTGGGGATCTCAAATGAACCTTTAATGCCAAAGGGGGCATGATAAAATACAAAATTGGTATGGGCTTAACAGAAGCAGATCAAATAAAGAAGAGAGAAGAGTTGGCAGAAATACACTGAAGATCTATACAGGAAGGATCTTAACAATATTGATGACCTCAATAGTTTGTCCAATGAGCTGGAGCCAGTCATCTTGGAGAGTGAAGAGAGATGGGCTCCTCCATATGTGATTTTATTATTCAGAATCTACACCTTTAGAGTGTATGACAGAGGTGTAGTTTCCCTCAGTGACCCCCACCCCTCAGGTGTGGACTGGACATACTATTATATTATGTCTTAAGGAGAAATCCCTTCCACCCTTCTGGGTATATATATATGTATATATATATATATATATATATATATATATATATATATATATATATATATATATATATATATATAAAGTGGTACCTAGGTTCTCTTGCTTAATCCATTCCGGACGGCAGGATCCCTTAAAACTAAACAGACATAAATAAAAAAGAATAATTACATCAAATAACATACAATTTACCTTCACTTTAACTGTACTGAGAGGCCTTGAGGGCCCAATAAGATTGTGGCGATGTAGAGGAGGAGGAGGAGAGAGTTATTGCTTGGAATTTTGGTTCTTGTAAGCATTGGCTGCACATTGGCTCTTATAGACACAGGCAGCACATTGGCCTGTTATGTCTTCAGGAGAAATTCCCTCCACCCTTCTGGGTATACATCCTACCTGAGGTAGGACACAAAAAAATACTGAGGGAGGCTCTGGTGGGAGGGAGGTTTTTACTTCTGGGTGGATAGATGTCATACTGGAGAAGAGTGGTCTCGCTCTCTCTCTCTTTCATGTTCTGTGCTGTCTAGAAAATGTTAAGTAAAATGCAGTTTTTAAATTGCATCAATTTGATAACTAACTTGTTTTTATCTATAGTTTAAAATTATACTACATTTACAACCTCCGCTGTTTCACTTTACAGAAACCAGAAGAGGAATCTGAGAAAGTGGGACATGATGAGCACTAGAAAACCAGGGATTTGCCTTTTCTTTAAAGATCAAGAAATTATGGGAGCCTACTTATGGGAGAGGGACATTTCCCATGAAAACAGCGACTGTTCCTCCAAAACAATGAGATTGGGAGGTATCACATATATAGTTGTGAGCGTACGAGTTGTTGCTAACGCTTGCGGGCTCGCGTAGCGAGGGCTGCGGGCGAGGGCCTCAGTTGCTGGCATGGAGCGCCGAAGGCACTCCTTGCCAGCAACTGTGACCCTCGCAAACTTTACGTCGCAACGCAAACAACACGACACACCAACTACGACCCTTGCAAACTTTACCTCGCAACACAAACAACATACGAGACACATTAACACACATTACGACCTCGCAACACTCGTACGCAACTCGCAAACATTACAAAATTCAAAACACAATAAATACACACAACACATACATAAAAAGCTTACCCACAGCAAGAGGGAGCATCCAGGACCTCAAAAAAGCAAGTTACACCTTCATTTCACTCAAAATAAAAGAGTTTAGACACTAAAAAATTCGCTAAGTGAGAGAAAAAATGGCCGCCGAACAAAATGAAAACGAGGCTACAAGCGCAAACAACATACGAGACACGTTAGCACACATTACGACCTCGCAAAAATCGACCGTAATCCGCAAACATAATTATTTTAAAAACACAATAAATACACACAACACATACATAAAAAGCTTACATACAGCAAGAGGGAGCATCCAGGACCTCAAAAAAGCAACTTACACCTTCATTTAACTCAAAATAAAAGTGTTTAGACACTAAAAAATTCTCTAAGCGAGAGAAAAAATGGCCAGCGAACAAAACGAAAACGAGGCTACGGCACTCTAAACACGCAAAAACCACAAGAAACTCGCAAAACAACACAAGAAACTCGCAAAACACCACAAAAGACCTACGGATATTCCGTTAAGACGCATACCACACATTACCCGCCATTTTACGCCAATGTGGAAGTACACCACTACGCTAACGGTTTGGTCTTGCGCACGCACAGTATTACACTGCACACATTCAGCACGCTTACACACCAGCTCCACACCACTAATGCTGCAGCAACATCAAAACAGATTGCAGCTCTTTAACACAATGCTTCAAAATAGGTAAAGTATATTCATTTATTAATGTATTATATATTTCATTATTACACACCAAACAGCATTAGCTACCTTACAATTTCATTGCCGTCATTTTTTGACGGGCAATTCGCTAGTGTAAATATAATGAAGAGGCATCCCTTTCTATATACACAAATATACTGCAGAACACACTCCTCTGGGTCGCTCACTGTACACATCTATACAGAAGAACAGGCTCCCTCCAGACCTCCCTCGCTCCACACATATACTGCGGTACCGACACATGCTCTATGTATATAGATATACAGCAGAACAGGCATAGCCCTAAGTAGAACAACACAGAATTGCAATACCAATGCGTTTTCCTATTTCTGCCTATAAACCGCTATACAGCCTGCATTCACACATGTGCTCTGCCTCTTACTTAGTTTAGTGATCTGTATGTGGCGCATTGCATGCATAGTACATTTCCAGGCAGGCATTTTTGGATTGTTGCTAAGCAACAGGTCAGTTTTTATTTTATTTTTTTATCCAGAGTTGATTAGGGATAACTTCTCCAAAATCTGTGATAAATACAATTATGTGAATGCAAAATGTACACAGACAGCAATGATCAAATGCCCCCCATCACTACTTAATTATTTATAAGGCCAGAATGGCAATACAAGTGACTACATGGAACTGAGAAATTATCTATAATTCATTTAAAAGAGCAGGTTTAGAACATTATTCATTTTATGCATAAAAAAACATTTGTTAAAAATGTTTACAGGGACCCCATCACATTTGGTTGGTTTCCTCTAAAAATACATTTATTACTCGCTACACACTGTACTAGCCGTCTTTCTGTACAGTAAAACATTTCCACGATATTCAGCATTGTTTGTAAAGTGCCTTGATGATAATATGCGGCTCCTTATATTGTATGATAAGGGATATTGTTTTTTGCAACGACAGAAAGAAACCACTGTCACTAATTAGCATACCAAATAAGCCAATTAGTGTTTAAGAAATGCTCGTTTGCACAATAATACGACCCAAACTGCTAAAAATATCCGAAATGATTTGCTTTATAAAAAAAAGGCTACTAAAATGTAAACCCAGTCTTTAGGAATTACTTAAAAATCAACAAAATGATTTTGCTGTGACTTTCTTGAAAGCCTATGATTGAAACAGCTCTATCACTGTTCATTGGCTGACAGGCAATTATATAAGCTAATCTGGGTCCTATCCTGTTATGGTTACGGCACCAGTCAGCCGCTGCAGTGCAGCGACCACCTGCTAGATGGCGCTGCCTATATTTCAGTGCCGATATCATAGCTTTAGCTTTAAGTAAACTGTTAGGGTGAGGGTTAGGGTTAGCTTAAGGATTAGGGTAACATTCTCAGGTTATAACTTCTCTCAAATATTGGCAACGCTGTAAAATATTGGCAGCGCCATCTGCTGCTGTCACTGTCACCGTAACCATAACAGGATAGATTCCAGTGCTGAGACCTTAATTTTTCTAAATAACTCAAACACCCTGTTTAAGGTACAACAAAGAAAAAAAAAAACATGTATTTTCCATGGAACTTTAAGGCATCATATTGTTGTGTTACCAACTCGCATAATTCCATCCACCACTGCATCCAAAAATATTATTTCCCTGTACAATAATAATTTAGCTTTTTTGTATGAATAAAAAAATATACAAAGCATAAACTGTAATATAAATAAGCTATCAGAATTTAAAGCTGGAGCTTTCAACAATTCTGATATTACCTAACTTATCAACTGGTGAAAAAATCAATAGCTTTAGTATTAATGTTTATGTAAAAGATGGAACCTGATATGTTTCCAAACCCTCTAGCTATGAAAATATTTTCACAGCACATTAGTTCTTGGATTATACGCCAAAGATATCACATTCCTGCCACCTGCTGGTTGAATATGTCTCAGTAAAAATAATCAAATTTAAGATGTAGTTTACAAAAAGTATTTTGTTTGGTTTCCCCTTCTTGTACAGGAATTAATGACAGAAAGTAGACAAATACATAAGATAGGGTTCCCCAATAGCCCTACAATTTTCCAGGCACACATAAAAATAAAAATGGTCTGTGGTTATAAAATGGTCAGTCTAAAGTAATTGTTAGAGTTGAGAATTATATGCCAAAACATGGCCTCCATGCTAATCCTCTATATAACAGGTTACTCATCCCGGAAACATTGCGAGAGAACAGATACGAGTTACTGCGGCACGCTAAAGCCGTTAACTACGGCTAACTTTTTCATTGATTTCTCAATGACAGTAGAGTACGAGTTACTCTGTTAGACTTTTACATCAAAACCATATGCTAATAAGACTTCACAGATCACTAGCAAATGAGAGCACTGCACTAACTACAGAAAACTGAAAATTTTCTACCCTGAACAGGAGGAGGAGCATTACCCAGACATATGTTTCGGCCTCGTCAGTGTGGTGGAACTGAACTGAACTCCCTAAGGCACATTGATCAAGGAGTATAGAAAGTAATACAGGTAATAATGTCTTACCCATTTTATGTAATTAGGCTGCAGTGGAAACTTCTATTTTGGTTTCTGATGATCTATTTTCCTCAGAAAGTATGAATTCATAGGAAGCATCCATCTGCACAATAGAAAAGTGGCAGCTAAGACTGTCAACTGGGACAAATCGAAAATCTAGTATAAATGTGCACACCGCAGACAGAAGCAGTTCGGCGAAAGAAATGGAACATCACAAATAATTATTTTATTCAAATGTGTTTATTTTCTTCCTTTCTAGAACCAATTTTCCCTTTATCAAGTTTAGTTATTCAAAATATCCTATGAAAAAATGGCATCACATTGGTTCTTCTGATGTATACATAAGTCCTATATACATTTTTAGGCACATCCAGATTTTATTTACAACAAATTAAATTTGTGTTTATTTTATGTTTCATTTTCATCTTGTCAATAAATGGGACCTTTTCTGTATCACTTTAATTAATTACCTAAGATAAAGTAAACAGCCAGAAGAGAGGATCTTGAAAATAATTTTCTGTCTAAAATTGCAACATTTAGTATCAAATATCCAATATAGATTATTTTTTAATATCAGTTAATTGCAAATATCCCTGTATATAGGTAAGATCTTCCTAAAACCGTCTTGACTAGAATGTCAGCACAGGCAGATAACTCTTAACCAGGTGTGTATTACTAATAGTGAATTTGAGTGAACAACCCCCATGTTGCTGAGATCTTGTGTGATACCATGGTAATACGGGAACAATGTATTCAAGGTTCCTCTGACGACAAGAGATAAAACCGTTTAGCACTTTCAAAGCAACTGAAGTCAGTGAATGCCTCTGCAGAATATATACAGAACATGTGCATAATCTTGCATATACCATGGTGATAAAACAGACACTTTTCTAATGTATATTTTAATAAATATTTTTAAATCAAGCATCGTAACTTAATCGTAAACTTAAAATTATAAAAAAAAAAACACTTGGCACATCCTATATAAGCTCCAAATGTTTTAATGATATATATATATATATATATATATATATTACATACAATAGTTGTCGTAATTGCGAGTTGTTGTCACGCAATGTTAACAATTACGGGCTTGCGCATGCGCAATGAACGTCGAAGGTGCTCATTGCACAAGGCCCGCATGACTTTGCTGCAATGAACATCGTAGGTGCTCATTGCAAGGCTCATGATGAGCACCGTAGGAGCTTATCGCGAGATCCGCACAACTTGGCTGCAATGAGTGCCGAAGGCACTCATTGCAGGCCTCGCAAATGTGCCCTTTCAGGGTCCCTCTAAGGGTCCTCTGTCCCATCATAGCTGTAATTTGCCCGAGGAAGCTCCACCGATGGAGGATGGAAAGAGATTGAAAGCACTCATGGCGATGCCCGCGATCAGCGACGAAGGCCGTAGGATTTTGCCGCTGATCGCGAGGCATGCAAGACGTTGAAAAAATTACAAATTTAACAGCCAATATTTTTTTCAAGCTCGTAACTTGGAAGCCGTCGGAAGACTACCAAAAATTACCTTAAAAAATTACTTTAAAAACCACATACACAGCTCAGGGGAGAGCCAGGGAGCCTATGAGTGAGGTTGCAAGCTAATTTGAGGTGTAATTGCCATTTATGGGAAATTGAAAATCGACTAAGTGAGGGAAAAAATGGCGGCCGTAAAAACGTAAATTCTTTAAAAAAGGATCAAAACGAGGCTGAAGACCGTAACACTTCGCCGAACAATGCCAGGCACGCAGTACTTTTGAAAATACAAGCATCATCACTCATGAGTACCACAAGACTTTGAAAATAAAAGCAACGGCGCTCAGTGTGAGGCATGCAAGAATAAAAAAGGATAGATAGGCGTTCCACGGCAGCTCAGTGCGAGGCCCGTAAAGTATACGGTGGGAGAGGCTCGCAATGAGCGGCGAAGGCGCTCATTTCGTGGCCCGCCCTGAGCGCCAACGTTGCTCATTGTGAGGCCCGCAGTTAGAGGGGGGAGAGCCTCCCATTGTTTGGCAAACAGCATTGCCAGCCTTCAAATTTGATTGCCTTCATTTTTGACGGGCAAGTCGCTAGTATATATATATTATTTGAAATCTGTCTCTGAAGCTCCCTGTATGAAAAAAAAAATCTGGTTCCCCACATTAAATAACTTAGGTAGCACTAATCTATAATGTTACACTGTGGTGTACTGTAGTGAAAAAACATAGATGTTACTGAGAACTATCTAAATGATCCTGCATTTTTAAAAAGATGAAATATGATGCAAAGTCTTTTGTAGTATTCTTTGTGGACAACTCGTTTTTTTCTAATGATTAATACTAAATTAAATGCTTTCTGGGGCCAAAATGTTAATTTGTATGGCCATGAAAAATGTATGTATTGATAATGTTTTTATCACCACCCGTCTGTCTCCACTCCAATCAATAATGAACGCCTCCGCTAGACTCATCTTCCATACTCAACGGTCAGTGTCTGCAGCTCCTCTCTGTCAGTCACTCCACTGGCTTCCCATGGCTTCCAGAATAAAATTTAAAAACATGACCCTAATTTCAAAGCCCTCAACAACAGTGCACCTCGTTATATATCTGCTCTCAAAATATTCCCCCAACTGCCCTCTTCGCTCTTCTAATGACCTTCTTCTTTTCTCCTCTCTTATCCCCTCTCACTCCCATCTTTAGGACTTTTCTTGTGCTGCTTCATACTTTGGAACTCCTTGCCTCAAAACCTCATTAAAAATGCACCTGTTTAAAGAAGCTTATAACCTTCATCCTTAATATACACAAAGCATCTATCACCCTCCTTTTCCACCCCCAAACCCTTTAGACTTTAAGCACTATGCACACTAGGTTCTATGCTCAAAGACAGAGCGCTCCATTCATTTGCAATGTGTAAAAACTTTTTTTGTCTTGTACTTAACCCATGTATGGCTCTGCAGAATATGTTGTCGCATTACAAATAAAGGATAATAATAATCATGTTTTAGTGAAGATGTAGGTTATATTAGAGAAGGACAATAAGTGAAGAGAGATAAAAAAAAAATATTTAGGGGAAATGAAAAGGGAAAATAGAAGAAAAGAGAAGGATAGAGAAGTCAGGTATGTGATAGAACAAAAAAAGACGGAAGTCAGGTAGGCTAGAGCAAGAGGGATCTAAGGAGAAATAATGAATGATATAGGGAAAGAGAATGATAAAACCCTGCTAGGCCAGAGAGGATTGTCTAGGTCCATATAAAAAAGAACATACAAATTGTGGTGTCACTTCTATAACATTAATACACAGCCTTCTATCACCAGATATTCTGTGAATCCGCAATAAAAAAAATCATAATATAATATCTGTAGACCAGGGGAGGGCAAGATCGGTCCTGGAGGGCCACACACAAGCCTGGATTTGAGGATATGCCTGCTGCGCACAGGTGAGTTAATCAAGTCTTCAGTTATCCTGATTGACTCACCTGTTCAAAGAAAGGCTATCTTCAAATCAAGGCTTGTGTGTGACCCTCCAGGACCGAACTTGCCCACCCCTGCTGTAGACTAACACTGGTACAAACACTGAAAGCCCTATAAGAGTCCATGTAAGAAAAAAGACAAAGTGCTGAAGGATCAAGCTGTACAGTTGAACAAGACTGTTATAGATCCATGCACATTAGGTTACAAGCTAGCTATGTATGTCACTGCTGAGGCCAACCCAGAGCCAAAAATGTAAAAACATGGGTCCAGTGACCATCATCTAAAAATGGTAAGTGCTAGTAGCCAGACACACTTCTTTCTTGTGTAATCTAAATAGTACAAATATACAGTATATTTAATATCATCGGCTACTTTTTACACTCTGCTTACCTATTGTTCAGTAGAGTGATGTGACGTAGAGTAATGATAAATTATTATATTCACTAACCCTTCATTATTCTCTCAATGTCTTAACAAGTCACCATCACTATGGTAACTACTTTATTATGAACTCACAGTAAGAGGCCAGTACCCATATACTGATTGTTTTAGTGGCCGCTAACCAAGTAGATGCTTCCTTGGGATGCAAGAAGAAGCATTTGGCAATTCAACATTTTCATTCCTTTTTAAGTAACAAGACATTCTAAACAATACGAAATAAAGTGGTTAAAAGATTCTTGCCTCAACATTTTCTGGATATTAATCAGTTATCTGGACCTCAGTGTCTGCAGCACCTCTCTGTCAGGCACTCTACTGGCTTCCCATAGCGTCTAGAATACAATTCAAAATAATGACCCTAACATATAAAGCCCTCCACAATAGTGCACCCTCCTACATCTCTGCTCTCATCCCAAAATACACTCCCACCCGCCCTCTTCGCTCTGCTAATGACCTTCTTCTCTTCTCCTCTCTCATCACCTCCTCTCATTCCCGTCTTCAAGACTTTTCACGTGCTGCCCCTATTCTTTGGAACTCTTTACCTATCACCACCAGACTATCTTCCTGCCTCAGATCCTTCAAAATCTCTTTAAAAACACATCTATTCAAAAAAGCCTACCATCTTTAGCCTCTTCATTCACTATGCATCTCTCACTCTCCTGTACCTCACCCATACCCCTTAGAATGTAAGTTTGCGAGTTTTAATCTTGTGAGGTGCTTTAGGGAAAGCACAGTGTATATCAGATTGAAAGCTCAATTACAGGGTCTTCCATTATTTTCATTGTGGGGTATTGTTTATACTTGTACCTAACCCCTGTATTGCGCTGCGGAATATGTTGGCGCGTTATAAATAAAGGATAATAATAATAACCTGATGTAAGTATTACATTTCTGGTTTGTTTCTTCATAATTGGGATTATTTTATCTCGTTATGTTAATTCTGCAATTTGTATCTCTTGTGTTCAGGGCCCACACAAGGTTTCCTGGCACCATACATGAACTGTAATTTTGATGGACCAACCATTTGATATAGAGAAAACTAAGAAGCATAGAGTTGGTGTTTACATTCATTTTACACAGGGTGATAGAACTCACAAGATGTATTATGGACCTTAAAGAGAAAGTTTAAAATAAAACATGAAATACAAATTATTTGAAGCTTAGAAATTTAAATTTAAAGCAAGAGGAAAAAAAATACAAAATAAAATGTAAAATATAACGCTGCATAATATTGCAGGCTCTTAGTATGAATTATTGACTAGTTATGTCAAAGTTTTAGATTCGTTTTTTTAATTTCCAATTTACAGTGGTCCTTTAAGAGTTTCTGCTTAGCCAGTTGAGCATTCAAACAAATATCATAGTCAGTTGAAGTAAAATATTCCCACACTCGGAATCAGTTCAAATCCCAAGCAAGGTTAGCTTTTAAATAAATTGATTCAACTAAAAAATACTTATATAGCAGAAGAGGGAATATAACAAATCTTCAGAGAGAATAGTCAGACATTGACAACAAATAAGCACAGCGTGTGAAATACAATTGACTATTCTATTTGATTTATTTTCCCACTGCTGCTGTATAAACATTGTTTTTTTTTTTTGTATTTTTGAATAAAATGTTTTTGTATAATTTATCTGGATTATCTAAGTATGCCTTCCTTAAGCTTCCTTGTGTGGTTCATGATGTGGGTATCTTCCAGTCTCGGCTGGATGCACAGGGCATTGGGTAGACTGAGTGATTCCCTTTTGATGGTTAGAGCAGTTGGCAAACTTGTCTGTTCTGTCTTTACTCCCTCCCCTTTGTCTATTCTCCCCCCCTCTGTGCCTCTTTTCCCCCTCTCCCTCTCCTGTGTCTCTTTCCCCCCGTCTCTTCCCCCCTCTCCCTACCCCTGTGTCTCTTCCACCACTCTCCCTCCCCTGTGTCTCTTCCTCCCTCTCCTTCCCCTGTATCTCATTCCCCCTCTCCCTTCCCTGTGTCTCTTTCCCCCTCTCTCTCCCCTGTGTCTCTTTCCCCTGTTTTTCTTTCCCCTTGTCACTCCCCCCCCGTGTCTCACCCAACCCCTCCAGTGCATAATCCTAGGGGGGGTTGGGGGGAGGAGTGGGAAAGACATGGGGGGGACAGGGGGAAAAGACACTGGCATTGGATAGATTGAGTGATTCCCTTTTGATGGTTAGAGTAGTTGGCAAATTTGTCTGTTCTGTATTTATATTATACTAGCTACTTACCCATCAAAAATGAGGGGAATAAGATTTTAAGCCTGGCAATGCTGTTTGCCACCCAATGTGAGCACCTTTGGTGCTCACTGCGAGTCTCTCCCCCTGTCTACTTCCTCCCTTATGTATCATTTTCCCCCTCCTCTCCCTAATTTTAAGCCTGGCAATGCTGTTTGCCACCCAATGTAAGCACCTTCGGCGCTCATTGCGAGACCTGCGCTGAGCGCCTTTGGAGGACATCGCATGGCTTGCGATGAGCACCTTTGGCACTCATTGCGAGTCTCTCCCCCTGTCTACTTCCTCCCTTGTGTCTCATTTCCCTCCTCCTCTCACTTTCCCTTGTGTCTCATTTCCCCCATTCCCTCCCTTGTGTCTCATTTCCCCCTCCATACCTTGTATCTCATTCCCCCTCCCTCCTATCTCCTTTCCTCCCCCTCCCTTCTGTCTCCTTCCCCCTCCCTTGTGTCTCCTTTCCCCCTTCTCTCAATCTCTTCTGTCTCCTTTCCCGCCTCCTCTCCCTCCCTTCTGTCTCCTTTTCCTCCTCCTCTCCCTTCCTTCTGTCTCCTTCCCCTCTCCCCTCTGTCTCCTTTTCTCCCCCTCACTTCTGTACCTGTTGACATTGGTGGTTCAGCAGAGCAATGGCGTCCCACCCCTGCCGGCGCGTCCTCTCTGCAGCGTAGGGACGCAATGACATCATTCGTGAGTCCCTACGCTGCAGAGAGGACGCAGCAAGCAGGGGTCGGACGCCAGGTATGGGGTCTGTAAGTTCCGGGCGATGGGGGAGGCAGAGGGGGAGATGAGAGAGAGGCAGAGGGGAGATGAGAGAGGCAGAGGGGGAGATGAGAGAGGTAGAGTGGGAGATGAGAGAAGTAGAGTGGGAGATGAGAGAGAGGTAGAGGGGGAGATGAGGGAGGCAGAGGGGAGATGAGAGAGGCAGAGGGGTAGATGAGAGAGGTAGAGGGGGAGATGAGAGAGGTAGAGGGGGAGATGAGAGAGGTAGAGGGAGATGAGAGACAGGCATAGGATTGCACACAGTGGGCCTCGCAATGAGCGCCTATGCAGCTCAACGCGAGCACTGTGCAGCCAAGGGTAATGCAAGCCTAAAAGTCCCATGGGCCTCATGATGAGCACCTGCGGTGGACCTCACAATGAGCACCTGCCCAGCAAAAGCGAGGACCGCAATATTTAACGTTGCATGTCCAACACCGCAAACGTGACCTACGGCCTTGGTCCACAACTAGACGGTATAATATGAGATGTGTCTCTCCCCCCTCTCCCTCCCCTGTGTCTCTTCTCCCCCTCTCCCTCCCCTGTGTCTCTTCTCCCCCTCTCCCTCCCCTGTGTCTCTTTCCCCCCTCTCCCTCCCCTATGTCTCCCCCTCCCCTGTCTCTTCCCCCTCCCCTATCTCTTCCCCCTCTCCCTCCCCTATCTCTTTCACCACTCACCCTCCCCTGTGTCTCTTTCCCCCCTTTATCTTCCCCACTCTCCCTCCCCTGTGTCTCTTCCTCCTCTTCCTCCACCTGTGTCTCTTCCCCCCTCTCTCTCCCCTGTGTCTCTTTCCCCCTCTTCCTCCCTTGTGTAGTTTCCCCTCTCTCTCCCCTGTGTCTCTTTTCCTCTGTCACCCCCCCCCCCCCTGTGTCACTCCTTCTCCCAACACCCCAGCACGCAATGTCCTGTGTCTCTTCCCCCTCCTCTCCCTCCCCTGTGTCTCTTCCCCCTTCTCTCCCTCCCCTGTGTCTCTTCCCCCTTTTGTTTCTTTCCTCCCCTCCTCCCTGTCTCTTCCCCCCTCTGTGTCTCTTCACCCAGTGTCTCTTTACCCCTCTCCCTCCCCTTTGTCTCTTTCCCCCGGTCTCTTCCCCTCTTCTCCCTGCCCTGTGCCTCTTCTCCCTCGTGTCTCTCCCACTCCTCCTCCCAACCCCCAGTGCGCAATGCGCATGCACGGCTAGTGCCGCGCACTGTGCATGCACGGCTAGTGCATTGCTTGTATAGTTTCCGTTGTGCGTATGCGCTAGAACAGCTGTACACACATACAGAAACTTTATTAGTGATTTCAAGTTAGGTAAGTTACTTTTATTTTGGGTGTATGCTCCTGTCAGTCCACTCTACTTGAGTGATGCATATGCATGATTTTCTGTCTGGATGCAGCATCAAAAAAAGTTATTTTCAGGTCGTCTTCGCTTTAGTGATCTGATTGAGTGTTTTACTCTGTTTCACCTTTTTGGAGGCCAGAGGAAATGCAGCACTCGTATAGCTAGACTGGCATAACAAATCACTTTATTCTGCCTTGGTACCTTGACCCAAAAATTGAACATATCCTAATAATTGATACCTTTTAGTATGTGACAAATGAAATTTGAATGTCTTTTTAAAAAAAAAAAAAAAACACTCTGCATCAGAGGGTTCCCATGGCAACTTGCTGCTTGGAAGGCAAACTCTTTATTTAATTACTGCCTGCAGCAATATGTCCTCCCCTTACAAAGAAAGAGTACACATCTATTCCACTAATAGCTGTCCTATATGGCACTCTGTCCTGGAGAGGATGTATAAAAAATGTTCCGAGTATGCAGTTAATGTCCAATGTCATCTGTGGAGTTTTATTAAACAAAATTATTGGAAACTGTAGAAGAATTATATGAAGAATAAAAAGAGAGGATTATGTAGTGGTATCTGATGTTTAATGTCTGTGTATTTTTATTTATTAGACACACATTGAAGATGTCAGGTGTTGTGTGTAACTGATGTTAAATTATGATGATATTAACATCATATTTAACATGGTAAGTGTATACACTTGGCCATAACAACATTAATTACTAATTAACATAAGGAACATGGGTGACATGGGAACATAAGATTACAGTAATCAAATGCATAAAGACATATATTACCATCAACCATTATTGATATATAAATAGATTATGATGTTATCCATATGTTATTAATCTCTACATGCAGATGTTTTCTGAAAAGATCATTTATACACATTCACTATACTTTAACACAGGATGGGTATACTGGAAAATGGTCTATATACACAAATTGGATCATTAACTAAATGTAATATATGTTTATGTCCCAAATCTGTAACCATTAGAAAGACACATGGATTAAGGTACAATAATAAAATATACTCAGAGCACAGTAATAAATATATTCGACCGTGCATTAATGTCATGTGTGTGGTGTGTACGCAAAACCCTAGAGGACAAAAGACTTATTTGAAAACGGGGAAAATCCTGGATTATATAATTCAAATCAATAACACACATACAGTGTGATAAAAAAAAATATTTTAAAAAAAATGAGAAAAATCTAGCAATAACTGTAACAATAAACCAACTTACCAGATGTTCATCTACAAGCAGTGCAAACCATCTGTCATGAGAAATATGTTACCATGACTAATAGCAATGATGTCGAATTTCACAAGAAATGATTAGCTTTGACCACAATTAGTGGGCCAAGAGTACTATCATTATCTCTTTATGATATTATTTAGCCCAACTGATATTGCATTTTATAAGAATACAGGCGCTGGCAGACAATAAAGGATTTTTATGAAATAATGATATCTAAAGGGGGGAAAGAGACACAGGGGAGGGAGAGGGAGGAAAGAGACACAGGGGAAGAGACACAGAGGAGGGAGAGGGGGAAGAGACACAGGGGAGGGAGAGGGGGAAGATCCTGTTCACTGGGGGCATAATCAGGTTCCTCCTCAGATTCTTCTGCCTCAACCTGGGCCACTGCTCCCGCCTCAGTCTCCGTGGATGCACGGGACCTCCTGGGTGCTGAAATGAGAGAACAATAGAATCTGAGTTAATAACATTTCATTTGTGTGTTCCTCTCTTTTATTCCTCACATCCAATCAATAACAAAATCATGTCAATTTTCCCTAAAAAACATCTCCAAAATTCATCATTATCTTACAGAAGACACAGTTAAAATTCTAATACACTCTCTCATCATATCTCGACTCGACTACTGCAATTCCCTCCTTGCTGGCCTCCCATCTCTCGTCTGTCTCCCCTGCTATCCATCATGAATGCTTCCGCTAGACTCATCTTCAATACCAAACGATCAGTGTCTGCAGCACCTCTCTGTCAATCACTCCACTGGCTTCCCATAGCTTCCCGAATCAAATTTAAAATCATGACCCTAACGTATAAAGCCCTCAACAACAGTGCACCCCCTTATATCTCTGCTCTTGTTTCAAAATACTCTCCCAACCGCCCCCTTCGTTCTGCTAACAACCTTCTTCTATCCTCCTCTATCATCACTCCCATCTTCAAGACTTCTCTTGTGCTGCCCCTACTATTTGGAACTCCATTAGACTATCTTTCTGCCTCAAAACCTTAAAAAAATTACTAAAAACACACCTGTTTAAAAAATCTTATCACCTTCAGCCTTAAGATGTACAACTGCACACTCCACCGCTTAATAACACTTACACCCACAATCTACAGTACAACACACAGACACCTCCATTGACTGAACAAATTGCATTCACACCACCATCTTGCATTTGTCACCCTCTTGTATCACACTTATACCCTTAGATTGTGAGTTTTCAATCTTGTGTCAGTGCTTGGAAACAAGCTCTATGTACATTTGATTTTATGCTCAAAAACAGATCCCCCCATTCTTTACAAGGTGTTAAGTTTGTTTTTTGTTATGTACTCAACACCTGTACAGCGCTACAGAATATGTTGGCGCGATATAAATAAAGATAATAATATAATAATAATATATATCTGACAACATAATGTTTTTGAACCAAGATGGTTCAATTAATTGCCATTGTGACGAGTTATTATTTGCTGCAAATGATCATTGATGGGAATTAAGAGTTTGATTTGTACTGGCTCATATCAAAACAATAAATCATGCTGGGGTCTGTCCGCTGCAACTCATGAAGACACATGTTCTATTGAAATGCTATGGTCACCAGCTAAATACCGTTGCAAGTTATTTAGAAGTATGGAAATGTCGTCACTCTTACAAACTGTCATTGTACCTTAATATACAAAGTTATCAGGATGTCAGCATTTTTGTCTTAAAAGCTATTTCTGTCAGTGTCTAAAAAAAATGTTTTTTTCAAGGGGACAGGTGTTTAAACTGTGTAAGGTCACTGGCGTCAAACTCAGGGGTGGCTGGTGTATAGGGGCAAATGGGCAGGCGCACCCCCCCCAAAAAAAGATCAATCACTATAATATTGTATTTTAAATATATATAGATAATACAATGTAATTATATCTGTATATCAGCTTTCATGTCTTATCTCCGATTATTTTGTTAAAAATATGCATCTATCACTAAACTAGCCCTTTGTGTGCCTTCCCCCTTGCCTGGTCTCTCTCTCTCCAGTTCTGCACTGCCAGATCATATTACTGTGTGAGATGTGTGAGCGTCAGGCTGTAACGCTTCAAGTTGGTTGTAACGCTCCTTGCCAGCAACTGCGACCCTCGCAAACTTTACGTTGTAACGCAAACAAAATACGAGACACGTTACGACCAACTACGACCTCGCAAAAAACAGCCGCAATACGCGCACATCAAAACATCAAAAATCCAACAAATACACACAACAAATACATAAAAAGCTTACCTACAGCAGGAGGGAGCATCAAGGACCTAGAAACCTAAGTTTCACTAAAGTTACACCTCAATTTAACTGAAATTAAAGCAGTTTAGACACTAAAAAATTCTCTAAGCAAGAGAAAAAAAGGCAGCCGAAATAAACGAAAACGAGGCTATAGCAGTCTAAAGACGCAAAACACCACCAAACACCTACATATTTGCCGAAAAACACCTACGAGATTAGAAAACAAGGACGCAACCCGCGCAATTCCAAAAACACTACAAACACAACAAATACAAACAACAAACACATAAAAAGGTTACTCACAGCAAGGGGGGGGGCACCGAGGACCTCTGCAAGTGAAGTTACACCTCCATTTAAGCACAAATTTCGGAGTTTAGAGACCCGAAAATCACCTAAGCGAGAGAAAAAATGGCCGCCGAACAAAACGAAAACTAGGCTAAAGGTCCCTAAACAATCAAAACACTACATAACACGCAAAACACCACCAAACACCTACGGATATTCTTATTGCCCTTCTCTGCACTTTTTCCAGCTCTAAAATATGAAGTGGTGCCCAAAATTGTACTCCATATTCCAAATGAGGGTGTACTAGGGATTTGTATAGTGGTATAATTATATTTGCTTCCCTTGCTTCTATACCCTTCTTAATACATGCTAATATTTGACTTGCCTTTGCAGCTGCTGCTTGGCATTGAGCACTGCTACCTAGGTGGTTGTCCACAAGTACTCCCAAATCCCATTCAATATCAGATACCCCTAGATTTGCTCCATTAAGATTATAAATTGCATGGCTATTTTTCCTTCCCAAATGCATAACCTTACATTTATTTGTATTAAATCTCATCTGCCACTTAGCCGCCCATTTCTCTAATGTATGCAAAACCCTTTGTAGGGAAAGTACATCATTATCTGATTTAACTACCTTGCACAACTTAGTGTCATCAGCAAAAATGGAGACACTACGTTCAAGTCCTACTTCTACGTCATTAATAAATATGTTAAAAAGGGAGGACCTAATACTGAACCTTGAGGAACCCCACTTACGACATTAGTCCAATCGGAGTAAGTTCCATTTACAACAACCGTTTGCTTCCTGTCTTTTAGCCAGCTCTCGATCCGAGAGCAGATATTTATTGCAATTCCTGTATCCCTTAGGTTGCTCAAAAGTCTCCCATGTGGCACTGTATCAAAAGCCTTTGCAAAATCCAAAAAGACTGCATCCACTGAGTTGCCCTGATCTAAGTTCCTACTAACTTCCTCATAGAAACTAACTAGATTGGTCTGACATGACCTATCCTTCATAAATCCGTGTTGACTGCTACCTATAATCTTGTTCAAATAGACATATTCTTGTATTGTGTCCCTTATTAACCCTTCTAAAAGCTTCCCAACTACCGATGTGAGGCTCACTGGTCCATAATTCCCCAGATTTGCTCTTGCTCTCTTCTTCAATATAGGTATCACCTTTGCTTTTCGCCAGTCATCTGGTAGCGACCCTGTGGTGAGTGAGTCTTGAAAGATTAGATATAATGGTTTGGCTGTTACAGAATCCAGCTCCTTGGGGCTTTATTTACATTTATATTCTCCAATCTCTTTTGGATTTCTTCCTGCATTAACCAATTATTTAGTGATGGTAGTGTAGCTTCATTATGTTGCGGTGTCTCAACCACTGGTACCTCCCTTGTGTATACCGAAGAAAATACCCTATTTAGCTCATCTGCCTTTTCCTGGTCACTAATTATCAGACGGCCTGTGTCACATTGTAATATATGTAATATATGTTGTTCCTATAGCTTCCTTCCTCGTCTTCTTCCCATTAATATATTATATTAAAAATATTTTAGGGTTAGTCTTACTTTCCTTTGCAACTGACTTCTCATTTTCCATTTTAGCCAGTCTAAAAGCCCTTTTGCAAGCCTTGTTGATTTCCTTATAGTCACATAAAGCTGCCTCTGTTCCCTCCTTCTTGTATAATTTAAATGCATGTTTCTTTTTCCTCATCATGATCTTTAAGTCATTGTTAAGCCACATGAGATATGATTTACTCCTATTAATTTTATTTCCACATGGTACATGCCGATAAGTATGTTTATTTAGTAAGGATTTGAATGTTGTCCATTTATTTTCAGTATTTTCCTTGTAAGTTCTTTATCCCAGTCTACATGTATTATTGCTGCCCTTAGCCCTTTAAAGTTAGCCCTTTCAAAATTTAGAGTTTTTGTTGGCCCCTTACAACTCAACTTTTTTTTATTCAATCTCAAATGAGACTGTGTTGTGATCACTGTTCCCCAAGGGTTCCCCTATTTTAACATTTGATGTTATATCAATATTAATTGTGATGACTAAATCCAAGATAGCCTCATTTCTAGTAGGTTCTTGTATTACCTGGGTCAGTTAATGATCCCTGAGTGTACTCAAGAACCTGCTCCCCTTAGCTGAGCTGATGGCAACATTTATCTAGTTTATTTCAGGGTAATTAAAATCTCCCATTATTAGAGCCTGCCCATGCTTAGCTGCATTTCCAATCTGTAACAATAATTGTATTTCCTCACTTTCAATTATATTTGGGGGTTTATAGCCTACTCCCACCAGTATGCGTTTAGAATTAGCTCTCCACTATTTAGCTCAAACCACACAGATTCAATAATACCGTTAGTGCCAGCATAAATATCTTCTTTGACTATAGGCTTAAATTCAGGCTTAACATACAGACAGATCCCTCCTCCTTTTTTACCATTTGCCCTATCTTTCCTAAATAGGTTATAACCATCCAGATTAACAGTCCAGTCATGAGATTCATCCCACCATGTTTCAGTAATGCCTATTAAGCCCCATTATTCTTGTACTGCTAATATTTCTAGCTCGCCCATTTTCCCAGGCAAACTTCTTACATTAGCAAGCATACACTTTTTGTTGCTATGGCTCTGCCGTTGTGAAGTGCTTGCCACTATATTTGAGGCCCTTATTAATACCTCACTACTGTCTATTGTAAACCTACCCCTTCTCCTCCCCCATGTGTAAATATTTCGTCCCTTTCCCTCTCTAACCTTTCTACCCCAATACTTCTGTATAGTCCCTCCCCCCACCTAAAATGTTTAAAAACTCCTTCAGCCTTTCTACCTTCCTATCCCCTAGCACAAAAGCTCCCTCGTCTTTAAGGTGCAATCCATCCCTGCTATAGAGATTGTACCCAAGTGAGAAGTCAGCCCAGTGTTCTAAAAACCCAAAACCCTCTGCACTGCACCACTTTTTTAGCCACGCATTAACCTCCCTAAGCTCCTTCTGTCTCCCTGGGCTAGCACGTGGCACTGGTAGTTGTTCAGAAAATACTACCTTGGAGGTCCTTGCCTTTAGCTTATTACCTAGTTCTTTAAAATCATTCTTTAGGACACTCCATCTTCCACTTACTTTGTCATTGGTACCAATATGTACCAAGACCGCGGGGTTCATTTCCAGCCCCTCCCAATAATTTATCCACCCGATCCACAACATGACGAACCCGAGCACCCGGAAGACAGCAAAATACTCGATTGCTGGGATCTGGGTGACAACTCACCCTGTCTACCTTCCTAATAAGTCCCCTACCACCAAAAGGTTTTTTTGTCTGTTGCTCTGCCTATTCTGCCCTCCCTCTCCTCCAGTAGAACTGTCCTCCCGGCTGTTAGAGGGAACAGCTCTATCTGGCATTGCCATTCCTGAATGGACTTTCCCAACAGTTTCACTCAATCTGGCAAATCTGTTGGTGTTTGCCAACTCAGAACGGCCTGCCTCCTCCTGTTCCCCCTGATTCCCCTTCTAACTGTAACCCAGCTACCTCCCTGGACATCCTCACTAGCCACAGCTCCACCCTCCATGCTATGCCCAGGTAAACTGTGCTCAGTGAGCATCAACCCCCTTTCCAATGTGACAATATCACTAAGTGCTGCAATTCTCCTCTCCAGTTCTCCAATATGAGCGTCCAGAGAGGCAACATGCTCACGCCTGTCACAGAGGTATGGACCCCGGATCATCTGTTCCAATAGTGCATACATGTGGCAGGAAGTGTACTGTGAGGTTGCCACTGGACTGACTCATGATTATCAGTTACAAAAATACAGTGAGAATACAAATCGATGTATTTGTATAAAGATTGCTTTTCTACACCTTAACCAAAACAAAACAAAAAAATATATATATATGTTTGTTTTCTATTTTTTCTTATAATACCCCTTTTCTTTGAATCCCCTCCTTTTATTCAATCTCAATCACACTAACTACACTTACACTAGAAATGATTGCAAGCCCCCAAGCTCGCTCTTTCCCTGTTAAAATAGACCCTGCCTACTCACCTGTACAATGATAAATGAGCACAGGACAGAAAACACTTCACTGCCCCACAAAACTGATTCAACAGAACACGACAAAATGCACACAGATAAACCTTTACATAGGCCAAACCACACACACTGTCACCTGGACACTGATTACAGAGCACAGGAAAGAAAACACTGCACTGATTTACAGAACTGATTCAAACAGAACACGACAAAATGCACACAGATAAACCTTTACACAGGCCAAGCCACACCCACTCTCACCTGGACCCTGTTTACAGAGTACAGGAAAGAAAACACTGAACATTATTTACAGAACGGATTCAAACAGGACACCACACAAATGCACACAGATAAACCTTTACACAGGCCAAGCCACACCACTCTCACCTGGACCCTGATTACAGCCCACAGGAAAGAAAACACTGCACTGATTTACAGAACTGATTCAAAAAATTCCGCTTGGTGTAATGTGGGTTTATAAGGTCCGGTTGGGACCTATATGGTCCCGCTTGGTGTAATGTGGCTTTTTAAGATCCGGTTGGGGTTTATATAGTCCCGCTTGTTATTTTAAGGTTCTAAAGGTACGGTTGGGGCCTATATGGTCCTGCTTGGTGTAATGTGGGATTTTAAGGTCAGGTTGGGGCCTATATGGTCCAGCTTGGTGTAATGTGGGTTTTTAAGGTCCTGTTGGGGTTTATATAGTCCTGCTTGGTATTTTAAGGTTTTTTAGGTACGGTTTTGGCCTATATGGTCCCGCTTGGTGTAATGTGGGGTTTTAAGGTCCGGTTGGGGTTTATATAGTCCTGCTTAGTATTTTAAGGTTTTAAAGGTATGGTTGGGGCCTATATGGTCCCGCTTGGTATTTTAAGGTTCTAAAGGTCCAGTTGGGGCCTATATGGTCCCGCTTGTTGTAATGTGAGTTTTTAAGGTCCGGTTGGGGCCTATATGGTCCCGCTTAAAATTTAAGTTTTTTTTTTAGGTACAGTTTTGACCTTTATAGTCCCGCTTGGTATTTTTTTAGGTACGGTTGGGGCCTATATGGTCCCGCTTGGTGTAATGTGGGGTTTTAAGGTCCGGTTGGGGTTTATATAGTCCCGCTTGCTATTTTAACGTTTTTTAGGTACGGTTTTGGCCTATATACTCCTGCTTGGTATTTTAAGGTTTACGGTTGGGGGCTATATGGTCCCGCTGGGTGTAAGGTGGGTTTTTAAGGTACAGTTGGGGCCTATATGGTCCCACTTGGTATTTTATATATTTTTTTAGGTTCGGTTTGGGCCTATAATGTTCTGATAGGTGTAATGTGGGTTTTTAAGGTCTGGTTGTGCCCTATATAGTCCTGCTGGTATTTTATGTTTTTTTTAGGTACGGTTTGGGCCTACATAGTCCTGATTGGTATAATGTGGGTTTTTAAGGTCCAGTTGTGGCCTATATAGTTCCACTTTGTATAATATGTTTTTTTAGGTATGGTTGGGGCCTAGAAAGTCTTGCTTGGTTTCACAAGTGTTTTTAAATACGGTTGGGGTCTTGCACTTTCTGATTTGTTTGCTTGTTTTATATCACACCCAGGTCCAAACACTCTGCAGCTGCAGACTCTTTTGGACTACTACACTTGAAGACACCCGAGAAGGAGAGTCAACTGTTGGTGAATGTCATTGCATTCATGCAGAAGATAAATGTTATTATTTGCCTGAATCCCAAGATTCTAGAATTTTTGAACAGTATTAAACAATCAGTAGGTGCAGTCTATTTTAATGGGCGAGGCAAGTAAAAGGTCGTTGGGCGGGGCATATAAAGCTCAATATGACAACAGGAGGAGGAGTTTTAAAATAGGTGGGGTCTGTGTAAGGGGAGGAGCCAAGTCTTGCTCTGGCGCCCCTCCAACTTGAAAGTTCACCAGCCGCCACTGGTCAAACTAAAATTGGCTAAAACTAAAATTGGTTTGAGCAGAAAAAGGTATAAGGTCAATCCTAGTTCAATAAGTGTATCAATAGTCATAATAAAACAGTTACATAGTTATAATATAATACAATAAGAAACATTTACTTTTTCCTCTACACTTTCAAGTTTTAGATTGTAAGTCTGCAAGTTTTCAGTCTTGGAAGGTGCCCAAGATCTTAGGCTCAAAGACAGGGCCCTTCATTTTGCCATGGTTTGATATTGTGTTTTTCTTTTGCTCAACCCTTATACAGAGCTACAGAATGTGTTGGCGAGTTACAAATAAAGCATAATAATAATAATAATAATATAGGACTTCCCTGTGTCTCTTCCCCCCTCTCCCTTCCCTGTGTCTCTTCCCCCCCTCTCCCTTCCCTGTGTCTCTTCCCCCTCCTCATTCTCAACCTCCCTCCTCAACCCCACTCCTCAACATCCCTTCTCCTCATCCCTCCTCATCCTCAACCTCCCTCCTCAACCACCTCCTCCTCAACCTCCCTCCTCAACCCCCCATCCTCATCCTCAACCCCCCCATCCTCAACCCCCTCCTCCACCTCAACACCCCTCCTCATCCTTAACCCCCTCCTCAACCTCCCTCTTCATCCTCAACCTCCCTCCTCATCCTCAACCCCCTCCTATTCCTCAACCCCCTCCTCAACCTCCCTCCTCAACCTCAACCCCCCTCCTCATCCTCCCTCATCCTTAACCTCCCTCCTCAACCTCCCTCCTCATCCTCAACCTCCCTCCTCAACCCCCCTCCTCAACCTCAACCCCCCATCCTCAACCCCCTCCTCAACCTCAACCCCCCCATCCTCAACCCCCTCATCAACCTCCCTCCTCATCCTCAACCCCCTCCTCAACCTCAACCCCCCCATCCTCAACCCCCCTACTCATCCTCCCTCCTCATCCTCAACCTCCCTCCTCATCCTCAACCTCCCTCCTCAACCTCAACCTCCCACCTCAATCTCCCTCCTCATCCTCAACCTCCCTCCTCAACCCCCATCCTCAACCTCCCTCCTCAATCCCCCCATCCTCAACCCCCCATCCTCAACCCCCTCCTCAACCTCCCTCATCAACCTCAACCCCCCTCCTCAACCTCCCTCTTCATCCTCAACCCCCCTCCTTATTCTAACCCCCCTCCTCATTCTAAACCCCTCCTCGTCCTACCCCTCTAAATACCCCCCTCTCCTTTCCCCTCACTTACCTGCATCTAAAGCTTCTGCTCCGGCCTCCGCTCCTTCCGGCGTCTTGACGTGGCGCGCATGTGACGTCATGGCATTAGCATATACCGGGTGCCGGCAACCAGTATATGCTAATGCCATGATGTCACATGCGCGCCACGTCATTAGCATATACCGGGTGCTGGCACCCGGTATATGCTAATGCTGTAACGCTGTTTTTGCCTGCCGGACCCCTTTAAACGCTTCTGATCCAAAGAAAACAGAATCCAGGATGAAGCAGTAGCTTCAACATCAATAATTTAAAGTTTATATTTCTGCTGATGTTCAGTTTGTGTAAGTGTTATGTTTGCTGTTTCTTTGGAGTTCATATAAAACCAAAAAAGTGTAAATTACAATTGAAATAGTTTTTTTTTTTTCATGAGTTCCCCTATCCCTATCTTCCCCATGTTAAACTGCCCTGTTTAGAGCTGTTTCGCTTAACACTCCTACTGCTTGGAACCTATCTACAGCGTTAAACGAGGTATAGCTGTATTTGCTGGTTCAAGTTGTGGTGTATTACCAAATTAATATATATAAATATTACACAAGGTTCGTCTACATTAAAAGGTATTTATCAAAAGGCAACAACACAATACTATAAATGTATCACAAACACACAGCCCAGACCCACGGAGCAACAACCCTTTTTAAATCTATCTACCTATATAGTAATCCCCTTCCCCAAACGCTTGATCTTACCCACGGTTAGACCATCGCCATCACCATCACCATCACCAACACCATCACCTCCAAGAAAGAAACAGGAAGTAACAGCAGTTTCCTGCCTGGATATACCCTTAGTTGCATCACTTCCTCCAGCAATTGTGGGAGGGAAGCAAAGACTCCCAGCCCTCCCACCTAGAATTACCATGCAAGGAAGACAAGTTACCACACAAGTCATCACCCCAAAGTGAAATAACTATGAGGAATAGCTCCAAGAAAACCATATCTCTTGTCAAACCAGCATTCCCCTGAAGAAGGCTCCAATAGCATGTGCCCTTGATGTTTCTCTATACAGTTCAAGATACATGTTGGATAACCACTGAGGATGAATGTGCATCCTCCCATTAAATGGAGACAGAAAGTCTAGCCACACTCTCACGTCTTCCTTCATTAAAACCGTATTTCGAAAGAAGTGAAGGTAAATGCTCATCATCTCCAAACCCATCCTCCTGCAGAATACCCTTCCCATGGGAATGATCCAGCAAGCAAAATTAAGCTTGTACAACTATGATTTTAGATGCTGCAGGGAAACTCTCCCAACACCTCTCAGAGCTGCAAGGAAACTGCACTCCAAATGTATCTCAATGTCTAGAAATCTCAGTCTAGAAATCCGTGAGCAAACCTCTGGAATATCGACATAATAAGCCTCCGTCCTCCCTGACTGGCAGGGCTCATGAACAGGAAGTCGTCCATGTAATGTAGCATGGAAGAATACCTCAACTCATGCCGGGAACCCATTCTAGAAATGTGCTAAATGTCTCAATATAGGAGCATGACATGAAGCACCCCACCAGGAGACAGAAATCCACATAGTACTTGACCCTGAAACACCCCAAAAGGTGGTGACTATCTTGGTTAACTGGCACAAGACAAAAGGCCGATTCAGCATCAACCTTCACCATTACTGCACCTCTGCCTGCGAACCAGGGAAGTGGGTAGATCTAATGATGCATATGACACTTTGAAGTAAGTTCCTTGTCTTTACCATCATTGACTAAATGCCCTTTATGGTAAGACAGATAATTGATTTGCCTAAATTTATCCTTTTTCTTGGGTCCACAACTTGTCTAATTTCTTCAATATAAGTCTTGGGAACTCTGAAACAGAATTTAAATTAGGCGTTACCTCAGAAAAGTTATCAGCTAAAGAAGGGAAGCAGAATCCTTCGGCAAAACTCTCAATAACCAATGGCTTGCCTACCACTTTTACTGTAGAATTTGAGCTATGGGAGCATTGCTGGGAGCTGCACCAGTGTCCTGCCCTTTTGGATTTGCTTCTATAGGCTTGGTGGTGTCTTGCTGCTGCTGGGAGCATTTAACAAGTGAATAATTTCCCTTATACTTGCACTGGCCCACATAGCCACCCCAGTACACAGTGGCCTTATCTCCTCGAGACATGGTCACTCTAGTGGGCATTCACTGATGGAAATCCTCCCTGGTATTTCCACCCGGCCATGCCACCATATTTGCTATACACCCCCCGCATGTCTTCCATATATATATGCAATTACACAAGAATGGAAAAAGGCTAGCAGCAAATTATCAAAAGTTGAGAGAATCTTCCAATAACTGCATCTATAGTCATCCATCTCACGCCGTGACCCAGACTGATCTCTCTCCTGGACCTCAGAGTAATGTGAAGAAGGGAGCAAAGACAGTATCTATACAAATTCACACCGACGGATGTGTTCCTTAAAGGGATATCTAAGTTTGCTGGATTAAGACATTTCTGCACTCTACAGGCAAAAAGCAGCGTATATGTATACAGCACATCTCATTTTAATTTTATTAATAGCTAAAAATCCCTCTAATGATTGTGTTGATGCCTTCAGGGGGTGTCTACACAATTCCTGATCTCTGGGGGTCACGTAGTAGGACTCTGTTTAACATTTTCTTCTGGGGTCTCTACTCCTGCGTTGCATTGAATAGGAATAACTGCAGCTTCAGGAACATCTGGGCTTGCTACGAATTCTTGACCTGTATCTTGAAGACCTGTTGGGGCAAGAGGATCTATTACTATCCTGTCTATTTGTTTTTAGGCTTTGTCAGTGCAGGTGTAAATGACCTCACACTGTGTAAACGTACTCCTTCTGAGCAGTCACTATCTTAGGTACCTATATCTGGATCAGGCTGAGTTATATCAGCCAATAAAGCCTGTGCCAGAGTTAACTCACTCAATGTGTCTAGGTGGCGGATCATCAGGCTCAGACTTTGGCTCATGTCATACTCCAGCAGGATCTCTTGTTCTATCTTCTTCTTTTGTATTCTGAAGGATGACTTCTACATATACAAAACAACTATGACTTCTACATAGCCTTAACCGTTTGAGCTGCCCTCTTACTACTAGTAGGCAGAGAAATAGGCGGCATATGGCCCACAGCTCCCTGGGAGTGTTGCCTCTTTAAAGGAGCCACCTCTAGTACCAGGTTTATTCTTAAGTGATATAGTGCTATATAGTGATATGGTGCTACAAGTTTCACATTGCGGATGAGGGGGATCCCTCACAACTTTGGCCAATACTGTAGGAGAGGAAGAACAGGTAAGGGGTGCTTTGCACTGAGGGCTGTATGTAATGTGGATCACATCCCTTCCTAAAGGATGCCAGCACTTTGTACGCTTTGAAAAGCATACTGCAGGAAGGACTACATAATGCCCGGGAGGACTTGCTGAATGAAACTTGTTCATTGCAGCAGCATCATTGAGCTTAGGGGCCCCTAATGGAGACCCAGCAGCAGTAACTGCAGGGAGAGAGATAGAAAGAACAAAAGAGGGTAACAGATAAGGCAAGGAAAAACATAAGGAACGAAAGAAAGAGATGATGGCTAGCTGCGAGAACAAGGACATAGGAGGCAAGAAAAAAATGTTATATAAGGGCTCCTCCTCCAAACTCAGGAAATCCTCATATGCCTCAAGATTATTCCTGCCCACCATTAATCATGTTGAATGCCAGCCTCCTCTTATTGTTACGCGAAATGACGCCTTAAAGTATTTTATGGCTGTGGAGCTCATGTCTGTGATAATCAAGGGTAAAATCCTGAACATCACTCTATAGATCTATGTGGTAATGTTATGACCTTATAGCATTATTATCATCATTCACTTGTTTTGAGAGTCCTGTAAATTCCTCTAGAGCTTTGCTTTAAACAATGAACAGTACAATACATTGTTCACTTCAAAGAGAACTAATTACAACTACCAAATATAATTCGGCATTCATTCTTTCTGCTATATCTTGCCTGTGCTGTAATGGAGAGCAAATAACCTATAGAATAGGCACTGGTCCACAGAGTAGGAACTGTAGAACTTAGCATAATTCATCTAAATAAAGAGTATTGGGGAAAAAGAAAATATATATAAATTATCAAATACTGTGCTAGTGCCTCTAAGTAAGCATTGTAGAAATATGAAAGAATCTGAAAACATATAAGCAGGTATCCAAAAATACATGAGAAAATATGTAAATGATAAAATTCACATTCATCAACAAAAACATAGGCAGATGGTATGTTTATATGACACAATATGATAAAAATTCTGGATATATAGATTGTACATGGAATTCTGACAGGTGGTTGAAATAAGAAATTAAATGTATGTTCAACAGCAAAATACCTAACACTAAAATGATTTTTACAGTATGACTATTATATTATTTTACCTTCAGCCTTGGTGTTACTGGCATATTGAACTTAGATGTAGCTGGCATAGTACTGCGGTGGCTGCAGGCAATGTTCATCCACTATACACATCGTTCACTAACAGGAAGAAGGTCTCTGGTAAGCTAATGAAGCACTCATTTGAATAACCTAGTGTCTTTATGTCTCATTTACAATGTAATGAACTACAAAAATAGATGAGAAAAATAGATGGAAGCTCTCACAGCTACTAAAACACAATGGGGCTTCCTTCAGTCTGAGACTTTTTTAAAAGTTTGACAAGTATTTATAGAAGTTAATAGAGAACAATCACAACCCCATAGGTGTTTCTGTAAACTGTCAATATAATATTGAAGGACCAAATATTTTCAAAGGACTCAAATGAAAAAGACTGCTGGTTCGCCTCTATGCTATGTACCCTGAAGAGATGGGCATTGGGAAAAACGTTATGCATTGGATCCAAACCTTATACTACTCACCTATGGCTAGAATTTGGGAATTTAGGAGTTTTCCCTATTGATGTAATGGCACAAGACAAGGCTGCCCTCTTTCACACCTCATCTTTGTCTTTACATTAGATCCTTTTTTAACCATATAAGACTTAACACATCCATAAAAGGACAAATAATAGATAACAAAGTACAATATAGCAGCATATGCAGACAATCTACTAATAACATTAATTATTCCATAAATTTTGCTATCCAGTCTTCATAAGCCAATTTAAAAACTTAAAACTTAAATAGAAAAATGTAAAATGTCAATAAATCAGAAATCATGGGTATCAATATTATAGGTTCTTATAAATAACACATACAACAAAATGCCAGAGAGAACAAGGCTTTTGATATTTAGGAGTAATTATTACCTCACAAATTAAAGATCTTTACATGACGACACAAAACTACTCTCTAATATTAAAAAGGTCAGGAAAACTGTAAAAGTGGGGAATATAAATACCTTTAAAATTAAAAACTTTCCATCCATATTATACTATTATAAAAACAATTACCATTCTCATTTACAAAGCAGGATTTATATATTTTAAATGTAGCAATTAAGAAATTTGTGTGGCAAAGAAAAGACCAAGGATTAGTAGATACCAACTAACTAAAACACGAGACAAAGAAGGGCTGGCTATCCTGTTATTCAAAAGGTATTTCTATGCTGCACAACTAACCATTAGAAACTTTCTAAAAATAACACTCTTCTTAGGGACTAGATTTGAAGATTTATGCACTACCCAGTAACATACTAGTGGTTGCATTTCTATGATACATACATGGCGTGAAATGACACAAGTTAATACAACATTTTAATTTATTAACAGATGGAAGAAAATATCCAGGAAAAATTAGACACAGAAGATTGGGAGGACTTATGGTTTAATGTAATGTTGAGAAACCTTATACAACTATCCTTTGTCTAGCATTTGGGAATTTAGGAGTTTTCCCTATTGAGGTAATGCCACAAGACAAGGCTGCCCTCTTTCACCCCTCATCTTGGGTCTTTACATTAGAACCTTTATTGAACCATATAAGACTTAACATGTCCATAAAAGGACAAACAATAGATAACAAAGTACAAAATAGCAGCATATGCAGACAATCTACTAATAACATTAATTATTCCATTAATCTGGCTATCCAGTCTCTGTAAGCAAATTAAAAAACTTAATATTTTGAGTTCTTAAAATATATAAAAATAAATAACACATACAACAAAATGCCATATATGTCCAGAGAGAACAAGGCTTTTAGAAACCATTAGAAACTTTCTAAAATAACACTCTCCCTAGGGACTAGGTTTGAAGATGTATGCACCACCCAGTAACATAGTTCATACAACATTTTAATTTATTAACAGATGGGAGAACATGTTCAGGAAAAAATTAGACACAGAAGATTGGGAGGACTTATGGTTTAATGTAAAAAAAGTGCGGCCTTGCTTGAGAAGCAATTAACACATATTATAGAACAATTCACTTCTCCAAGGCTGTGGCCCCAAAGGTACTTTTTACCACAAGTGATGGACGTGTCGTCCTAAAAAGCTTTCTGGAAAACAGTCAAACAATTAATTAATACATGTCTTCAGATTGACTTCCAATGACTCCCTGGTTGTGTCTTCTTTCTTGCAAAAGCCATAGAATTTCTTAAAGAACAAAATAGTTTCATAGGACAATTCCTCCTTGCTACTTTCAGAACTATTATTATTATTTTATTATTATTATCTTTTATTTGCAATGCGCCTACATATTCCGTATATTCCTGTATAAGGCATAAGAACAAAGAAAAATACAATATTAACAAACTGTAGAAGATCGAGGGCCCTGTTTTGAACCACTCCCTTAACCATTGAGCAATTTTGGAAAACATCTACCTCCCCAAATGTTGGGCAAATATATTAAAAAAAAATCCAGAACTGTACAGCTATTAAATAGCTTACAGCTAAACTATATAACAGAGAACATAACTACAATAAGATCTGGACCCCATGGTTTTCAAGACAGCACTTATAGTAGCAATTATCTTTGAGATGAACTGCTAGAGTGGGCATAGCCCAAATGGACCATATACTCCCTCCCACCGTTTTCATTTGCCTTATAATTAGTCTTTCTTGTAGAATCTGTTTATAATCTATAAAACGGACTATAGCTTTGTAATATAATTGCTATAATTGCTGAACATAATATAGCTCTGAATACTCAAAGTTGAAAAATAAAGAGAAAAATAAAGGTTTGTTAGAAAACAATAAACAACATTAAAGAGATATGTAAGGTTCCCCATTTTTAATATTAAAATAAACTACCTAAGTGTTTAGCTGCATATCTAAACATCATTTCAATAACAGGTGCTTAAAATCCCTGCTTTTACACACAAAATCCTTCCAAACAGTTTCAACAAAGGTCTGCCCCCTGTAACACATGCAAACAGTCTGTAAGTGGCTAGTACATTTTATACCAATAAAAACAATGTGCGGATGAGATGCTGGGAGCAGACCTTTGTAGGGAATATTTGGAAGGTTTCAGTGAGCAAAAATTAAGCTTTTAAGCACTTGTTAATAAAATTATGTCTAGATCTGCAAACACTTAGGTAGTTTATTTTTATATGGAAGACTTGATCTAATCCAATGATACCATAGGTTAAAATTAAACCAATATGGAATATTGGGAGTCAAACCATCTCTGGATGTGCATATAAAGCACTATGCTAAGCACTATGTAAAAGTCAAATGTGTGGCAAATTACTAGGAACCTTATCAAGACTGACAAAAGCTCCACCTGCAAATGCAGACGCTAATCTTAGACCTAAAACTCATTTTTGGGATGCTTTGGCAATAATATGAATCATGCAGTTTTAGACCAACTGAATATCCCATTTATCCAATTTGAAATACAATATTTTATACAATCCATGGCAAACTGAAATTTCCCTGGATTAAATGGCTATACAATAGAATTAAAAAAATATAATTTTGCTATAATCACACCGTTACAATAAGTTGAGAATGGACTCATCTGGACCTGATTTCAATACCACTTCATTCCAACTCATCGCTAAAGCGAGGGAAGTCCCTCTGGATTCTGACTAAAAGGATTGCAAATAATCTCTCCCTTTTCATAGCTATAACTGTTCATAGAGATAAGACAGAATTTGTGAACGGGAGACATTAAATACTACTTTTCCTGTATTAATACACTAATGAAGGACAACTAGACACAACATTTCAAATGGGAACAAAACTTTATGCATGAAATCATGAATGCTCACCCTTATTACAGGAGATGTACATAAACTGGGAGAAAATACCAAAAAAGTTAAATCTATTGAAGAAAATGGAATATAACAAATATAAGCACTGTTCTTCAGTCGCAGGGTGGGACAAAGGAGCCGTCGAGTGACACGACAGAGTAGCCAGGTGGGCACGCATTGCTCACAATGATCTGCCTGCCATCCACCCCTCAAGCCAGGCAGTGGGAGCTGCACACAAATATGGCAACATATATAAACACTTTATTAAATCATTCAAAATGCATAACAGTAAAACATACATTCCAAAAAAGAAAAATATGTACATATATGCAAATTAGACATAGGTACATTCAAAGGTCCCAATGTAATTAAATATAATTTAAAAATAAAACATAGGAGAATAATAAACAGTGAACCTTGGCTGAAGAAAAAGTACTATAAACCAAAAAATAACCCCCACATGTTTCACTTTTCTGCTTCCTCAGGAAACTTCAGGCATGCCTTAGTGTACTCAATATTAAATTTCCCTCCCTTTTTCTGTCCTGGAGGCATATAATTTTTCAGTATGAACCATTGTTATAAAGGCTTTTGCAATTTCAATAATATTACCTTCATTAATACACGTTGCGTAAGAGAGGCTAGTTACCAATTGGGCATTTAATACCGTATATCACTTATCTAATTTCAATGTCCTTTTACACATATGGACCAATATTTGTACCATGCAATTTTTTTCTTATTATAATTATCTTAATTAGAATTGTATCAAAATTACTGATTTCACGAGGGAGGTGTGGCTAGCAGCAAACAGAGAGGAAGCAAAAGAACAGAGCTCCCTGCAATAAGGCTTTAAATCAACATGAAATTACCAAGCAATTTGGATCATTTTTGATCTACAAGACCAGGTTGCAGTGACTGAACAGTCTGGATTGCTCTGGCACTGTGCAGCAACTTTTGGACTTCACTTTAACACAGATCTACTGGACTGAAAGATACTGGATGGGGCACAATCAAAAACTATTGGGAAGGTGTCTGGTGAGTCTAAACCCCAAAGGGGACCCTCTTATGTCATTATACCCCAGCTAGACCCCAGCTCTCCTACCAAGTGGAAGGGCCTCTTGATGGGAGATATAAAGTGGAGCACAACATATAATTTTTCACTTCATATTTGAAGGAAAATTAACAAGCACTCTATATGGGTTACTACTGAAAGCTGACACAGGGTAGAGCTAGCAATAGCCCTGCAACTATACACAGACACTGGTGGACATAGAAAAAAAGGGATTGAAGTGCATTCAATGAACTTCTACACCAATCTGGGATCATAAGGAGCAAGTGAAGTTGTACTCCCACACCCCAGGGACTGTACCTTTACAGCATCTCATTGCTGGGACACATATGTTTGCAACCATCATTAAAAGCTCTGTTTATTAAATCCTAATTGGTGTTGGACTCTAATCAGCAAAGCAATTGAAGCAAAACTACCACAGCCAAATGTAATGAACTGTTTAAGACGAGGAATTTACTTTTTTTTCCTCAATCCCTTATCATTTTAACTTGTTTATGTTATATGAGATAAAGGGAGCGGCTCCAATTGTTATAAGTTTGCTGATGACTACTCCCTGTATAAAAGACAGCTCAACACTGCCACCAAGTGGCAGTTTACAAAAATTACATGCTCAGGCTTAAAAATGCAAATCAGGAATGCAATATGTATATCAGTGCTTCTGAAATCCACTACAACTGACAAGCCTATCAGTGCTTCTGAAATCCACTACAACTGACAAGCCTACTTAGGCCTCTACAACCCAGTGTCCTTCTATTTTGTTGCTATTGTCTACTGAAGTTTGTTAAGTGTGTGACTAGAGCTTGATTTGCATTCTTATGTTTTAGTCCTATTTCAAACGACAGCCAAGCCCTGATTTTTTGTTGTCAATATTTACAGCTGTGGCAAAGAATCCAACTATCATTGCCTTGGAACCGTGACACACAACTCTGCAAGTTCCCTTTGCCTCACTCCCCTGTGATAGGGGGCATTTTGTGACTTGTGGTCTCTATGCTGTAACTAGGGCAGGGCTAGGCCCAGTGACTGACCGCCATTCTGATTTCACTAAGTGCATGCAGCTGCCTGACACCAAAGGCAGGTGGATACAATTGTTATCTGTCAAAGTAGAAAAGGGGCACCATCTACCCTACATTGGAAGTTCACAGATTCTCATGTGCACAATAAAAGTATTTTATTCCTTCTTTGGCGGATCAAGCTACAATGTGGCTGGTGCTGAGCAGAGCACACTGCAATACAGCCGCCCGATGGTCAAAGTGACAATTCCTGAAGCACTCTGGTAACTTACTATATCTTGGGTCTAATGGGATGCACATATATTCAGTTTACTGCAATAAAGATATACAGCACTACCACCCAGAGAAATTTCAGGAATATAACATCAGTGATCTTTAAACTACATTAACTTACTACTACAAGAAATTAAGACTATCAATTACATCTGATACTTCCCTGGTCTGCCGCTGCCATTTAGTGGAGGAAAGTGGTAAACCACAAAGGGACTTCCTGATAGCACAATGCTTATGGAGCATATGTTTCACATAAGAGACTTGATATTCTCCAGGATGTAACTTCCTATTCCCATATGCCCGTTACATGGGGACGCTTACAAACACAAAAGTGACAAAATACCTTATCTTATGTCATGGCTGGAGTAGCTACGAGAAAAAGTAGCAAGAATATACAATCTTATTACTTGCCTAGAACGTCACCCCCTGCATCTCAAAAACAACAGCCTAACTGGAAAACCACGGCAGCAACAACGATGGAGCATACAGCGCCAAGCACTAAGGGTGATATCCAAGACCTGAAAGACCTGATCCTCACATTCAGGGAGGACATCAGAGCGGACATCCAAAAAGTCTCAACAGACTTGACGTCCGAGATAAAAAGAGTGGACGCTAAAACTGACTCGCTTGAAGAGAAATATAACAAACTAAAACAATCTCATGTCAAGATTGAGGAAGAAATCTCCATGCTAAAGGAGGAGCAAGCCCGCCACTTAAAATTTCAGGAAGACTTAGAAAATAGATAGAAACGTACCCGAATCAGTAACTGACCTCCATCTATACATGTCAGAGCTCTGTGAGTTTCTGCTACCAAATCTGGACTCTGAGCAATATAGACTGGACCGGATCCATAGAGCTCTGGGAGGTCGTTCCACCATGTCTAAACGCCCCAGAGATATCATCGCCCGCTTCCATTACTTTACAACTAAGGAAATGTTCATGAGAGCATCCAGGGGGGTATCCCTGACATCGAAGGGCACAGACCAAGTGTCTTTGCGGACCTCGCTCAACAAACGTTATTCAAGAGGAAAATGATGAAACCACTCCTGGACAACATCCTGGCCCATGGCTGCAAATACCCTTGGGGCTTTCCATTTTGCCTACTGATTGCCAGGGACGGCAAGTTCTTTACCATCAGAACCCTAGAGGAGGGGACGGCCCTTCTAGCTACCTGGGGCATTACTTTAACAGATGCTCCTGGAGTTTCTGGCGACAGCCAACCCGTCGGGGAGTTGACATAGGGTCCCCGAGGAAGAACAGTTGGCCTTAATTCTTGTGGTAGAGGTTCCAACCTCCCCTCCAGAAGACATCAAAACAGGGCCCCTGACCAGCCAGATGTGCCATAGATCCAATAACACTGTGATGTATTGTTATATGATATGTTATAGTTAGGTTCTACCTCTTATTTTGATCTTCTAAAACTTGCGACCAAAATATGAACAGACATGACTAGTTAAACTCTTGCATAACTATCTGTCACTTTAGAAGAATATTTCTTCTTTTTTTTTTATATAGATATTGATAGTGTCCCTTAAGGGCTTCACCATATACACCCCCCCGGCGAATCCAGTCAGTATTGGAGTCTAATACTACTGGACTCACCAATTTAATTAAAAGGACAGCGCTCGCTCTCCTTGAAGTAGTGTTATACTACGTTCCTAGTTTTGTTATATTCTATTAGTCTAATTTTATTTTTAGAATTAAAAAAAAAGTTTTTTTGTTGTTTTTTTTTGATAAATTTGTGTCAACAAATTTGACGCCGGATTACTTGACAAGCAGTTTCAACCACTGTATATCGTTGTGTTCTCCTCATCCGTTCTACCCTAACATTTTACTTTACGTTTACATCAATTTGCACAGTAAAGTGACGCAGGTGGTTTCTGGACGGAGTCCCAGCGGGAGGCTCATCAGACTAGATACTCGAAGGCGGCTATAACCCTTAGTGCTCTACTAAGCTTGGCCTTGAGCCCCAGACAAACGGTGAGTCATGAATATTAATATCATTTCACATAATGCTCAGGGCCTGAATGAACCGATTAAGAGAGGGGTTGCCATAAAAGAGTATCAGAGACTAGGGGGAGATGTAATATTTGTGCAAGAAACACATTTTAAGAAACTAGCGGTCCCCAAATACTGGGGGAAAGCATATAAACAAACTTTCCACTCCACCGCAACAGAAAAGAAAAGAGGGGTGACACTCCTTATTCATATTAGGCTTACATTTTGCCACACCCGCACTCAGACAGACCCAGAGGGTAGATATGTGGCAGTACATGGCACCATTCATGACCAGAAAATTACCTTCCTTAACATATATGCGCCAAACACTGATCAGAAGCAATTCTGCACTAAGATTTCAGATCTGATTATGGGCTGGGAGCACTCCCTCCTGATCATAGGGGGGGGACATAAACACAGTCCTAGATCCATCTACAGACAAATCAACTGCTACCACTAAACTCACACCTCCCACGGCTACCAGAGCTCTTAAACATATTCTCAGATCTAATTGCCTGATAGACAGTTGGAGGATAATGAACCCCACTGATCGAGAGTATACTTTTTACTCCACCAGACATCTGTGACACTCCAGAATTGATTACCTGTTCATTCAACAACACCTATCACTAAACTTAGAAGCAGCTTCCATTCGACCCATTTCGTGGTCAGATCATGACCTGGTTCTGATCTCCCTGTCTGGACTTCTACCAGCGGGACAGTCCCCCTCGTGGGCCCAAATCCCTGTCAATAGTGGGGGTGAGGTAGACGGGGGAGGAGTGTGGGCAGCCCATAAGGCAGTGATTAGAGGAGTTTGTATTCAGCTAGGAGCAGCAGCGAAAAAAGCAGATAGAGTGCAAATTAGTGACCTTAATAGCAAGATCACAGAGTTACAATCACTATTTACCAGGAATCATGATCCTAAGATCTACAATGAAATTCTGAAATACAAACACACCTTAAACACAGTGCTCAGGAAGAAGGTGGTTGTGAGGAATTGACTCTGCTGGGTTTTGAACCCTGGTCCCCAGGCTGCTATACCTCTTCCCTACCACTGCACCAGCCTGCCTTTTGTGAATTCCATTGAGACCTTATAAGCTTGACTCTGCTAGCAATTTTATCAGTACCTAAGTCTCTTCAGCTGTGTCTGGTCAGGTGTCTGGTCCTTGGCCTATATAAGGCACTTCCTGTCAAATGTACCTTGCCAGATTATTGTTGGTTCCTGATCCCTTCAATAAAAGCTTGTTCCTGTTTAACCTACAAGTTGCTGAACCGGATTATTGCTGACCTTGGCTACTGGTCTCCACAACTTTGTGATTCCTATATCATTACAGAATAATCTGGCTCTTTCATGGAGACCACCGGGACAGATTCTGCATTGGCCCAGCAGGTTGCTTTTACTGCAAGAACTGTGCAGACCCAGGCACAGACCATTCAAGTGCTCCAGGACCAGGTAGCTGAACTGCAAAATAAATTTCAGTCAATGCACAGTAAGTACACCAGCTACAGGGCACGTGATGTTTCAGCTGCTACTGTTACACCTGCACAAGATGCCCGCTTGCCCCTGCCAGAAAAGTTTGGAGGAGATCGCAAAAAATTTAGGGGTTTCCTAAATCAATGCCGTTTGCACTTCATGATGTTACCTCACCAATTTCCATCTGAAAGAGAGAAGGTGGGATTTATTTTTTCACTATTCAAAGATGAAGCCCTGGCTTGGGGCTCCCCTCTTCTGGAACAGGACAGTCCAGTCTTGGGTAATCTAAATGACTTTCTTGAGGCCATGTGCCTAGTTTTTGATGACCCCAATCGATGTGCTACAGCAGAAGCCACTCTACTTCATTTGCATCAAGGGAGGCGCTCTGTGGCTAAATATGCTGCTGAATTCAGACAGTGGGTTGCTGATACTACCTGGAACCAATCAGCTCAGAGGTTCCACTTCAGAAAAGGTCTCTCAGAAGCTATAAAAGATGAGCTAGCTCGTGTTGATCTTCATGCTGACTTTGATGCATTCGTGCGTTTGGCTATCCATATCGATCGGAGACTTTCTGAAAGAAGACTGGAAAGACAGGGCTCTTTTAGACCAAGTACTACTCCTATTTCCTATTCAAGAATTTCTACTCCAACCCCACAAACACCTTCAGACTCTAATAAGAGGGCCATTATCCAATGAAGAAAAACAGTGGCGACGCACTCACAATTTATGCCTGTATTGTGGTAGTGCAGGGCACTATGCCATCAATTGCCCTAGCAAATCCAAAAGAACAATAGCTATGGCTGCTGAGGGCGCACAGATTCGACACCAATCCCAGATTGCAGATCAACTGGATTCTGTCACACAACCCTTGTTTTCTCTGGCTCATGGTGAAGAGGGTATGTTGACTCAACATCCTCATTTTGTGGTGCCTATCACGTTGCAATGTGGTGATCATAAAATTTCAACTACAACTATAATAGATTCTGGAGCAGGCGGAAACTTTATGGACATTAAATTTGCAGCAGGAAATGGAATTCAGTCTATCCCTAATTCTTCACCTGTGTTAATGGAGACAGTGGACGGTTCTCCACTTACGTCGGGCCCGGTTACACATGAGACTGTGCCCTTAAAGTTGACTCTGGAAGTGAATCACCATGAGACTATATCTTTCCACCTAATTTCCTCAACACAGTTTCCAGTGATTTTGGGGGTACCTTGGCTTGCTCTGCATAACCCACAGATTGATTGGAAGATCAGAACTTTGTCCTTTCCTTCAGAACACTGCTTAATGAATTGTCAACCCACTAAGGGAACACCTGTTGCCACAACAATTAATGAAATGGTTGCTACAAATTTGATTAAGCTTCCTCTACAATATCGGGATTTTGCAGATGTCTGTGATAAGAAGAATGCTGATCAGCTTCCACCCGACAGGCCTTATGATTGCCCAATAGAGCTGTTGCCTGGGGCTGCTATCCCATTTCGCCGTATATATTCTCTTTCTGAGCCTGAATTGAAAGCTCTTCGTGAATACATACAAGAAAATCTTGCCAAAGGTTTTATTCGACCATCTACTTCCCCAGCAGGAGCTCCTATATTCTTTGTAGAGAAGAAAGATGGCAGCCTACAGCCATGCGTTGATTACAGGAACATCACTGTTAAAAACCGCTACCCCTTGCCTCTCATTCCTGAACTTTTGGAGAGACTTCGCTCAGCTAAAATATTTACAAAGCTTGATCTTCGGGGGGCATATAATCTGGTTTGCATAAGACCAAATGATGAATGGAAAACAGCTTTCAGAACCAGGTACGGGCATTACGAATATCTAGTAATGCCATTTGGGCTTTGTAATGCCCCTGCAACTTTCCAGCATCTTATCAATAATGTACTACGAGATCTCCTGGATCAGTTTGTTGTGGCATATTTGGATGATATCCTAATATTCTCTGATAGTCTTGAAAACCACAGAAAACAGGTCCGTATAGTTCTGGAGCGCCTTCGTACCCACCACCTATACATTAAACTAGAAAAATGTGAGTTTGAACAAACAGAAATTCAATTCCTGGGGTATGTCATAACTCCTAAAGGTTTAACTATGGACGCAAGTAAAATTAAAGCTGTGCTGGACTGGCCCATCACCAAGAATGAAAAAGATGTCCAGAGATTTGTGGGGTTTGACAATTTTTACAGGCGTTTCATTAAGAATTTCTCTGCCGTTATTACACCGATCACTGAACTCACACGTAAGGGGACTCCTTTTCAGTGGTCCGATAAGGCTGATACCGCATTTTCCCGATTAAAGACTCTGTTTACATCTGCCCCCGTCCTGGTACATCCTCAGCCAGAATTACCATTTATTGTGGAAGTTGATGCTTCTGATTCAGCTGTTGGTGCTATACTGTCTCAAAGGACTGGACCTAAGATGCTGTTACATCCGTGTGCCTTCTATTCCCGCCAGATGGTGCCAGCAGAAAGAAACTATGACATAGGGAATAAAGAACTATTGGCTATAAAAGCTGCCTTCAACGAATGGAGACATCTCTTGGAGGGAGCTACCCATCCAATTACTGTCCTCACAGATCACAAAAATCTGGAATGTATTCGATCAGCTAAGAGACTGTCAGCCAGACAAGCACGCTGGTCCCTATTCTTCTCAAGGTTTAATTTTTTGGTTACATACCGTCCTGGCTCCAAGAATGGTAAGGCGGATGCCTTGTCTAGAATAGCTGACCCCCTCCATGCTACCGTAACCAAGACCACCATCTTGCCGGAGGATATATTTATAGGAGTTGCTTTTCCTTCTGATCTGATGTCTCGCATTAAAAAGGGCTACGCTGAAGACCCAGTTCTTCGTGATCCTCCTCGTGATCTCCATATGACGATGCTTAATGGGTTTTGGATTTTTCAACGACGTCTGTTTGCTCCGGAGTCAGTGTGACTGGACCTTTTACGTCTCTACCATGACTCAAAACCAGCAGGTCATCCAGGAATCCGAAAGACGCAAGACCTACTTGCCCGATCCTTTTGGTGGCCGAAGTATCATGAGGATGTTAAGAAGTATGTGTCCTCTTGTGATGTGTGTGCCAGACATAAGACTCCTCGCTCATCCCCTGTTGGCTTGCTTCAGCCTCTTCCGATTCCTCATCGTCCCTGGGGATCTATATCCATGGACTTTATTGTGGAACTACCTCCCTCTAAGGAACACACTACCATTCTTGTTGTTGTGGACAGGTTAACTAAGATGGGTCATTTCATACCAGCTCGTGGTCTCCCTTCAGCTAAACAGACGGCTGACCTGGTTATTCAGGAAATTTTTCGCTTGCATGGAGTGCCTGATGAAGTAGTTTCTGACAGGGGAGTGCAGTTTACGTCTCGTTTTTGGAAACATTTTTGTTCTAATCTAGGTATTAATGTAAATCTGTCGTCAGCTTTTCATCCGCAAAGTAATGGACAGACTGAGCGAACCAACCAGACTTTGGAGCAATATTTGCGGTGCTATATTAGTTACCTGCAGGATGACTGGCTGGATTTTCTACCCACGGCGGAGTTTGCCTATAACAATGCCCAACACTGCTCAACTTCTTTGAGCCCATTTTTTGCCAACTATGGTTACCATCCGACCTTTCTAGTCAGTCTCCCAATTACTACTTCCATTCCTGCTGTCACTGACTAACCGCCTTACGTGATTCCCAAGCACTGTTGAAAGAGACTCTTTTGGAGGCTCAGGGATGTTACAAAAGAGCTGCTGATAGGCATAGAAAGGAGGCCCCAGTCTATCGCGTTGGTGACAACGTTGGCTGTCAACAAAGAATCTTAAGCTTCGGATTCCTTCTCATAAATTGGGTCAAAGGTTCATGGGACCTTTTGAGATCATTGCTCAGATCAATGCTGTCACCTTCCGCTTGCAACTCCCGAATTTCATGAAAATACATCCAGTGTTTCACGTTGCACTGCTTAAACCTGTTCATGAAAATACGTTCCCTGGCCGAGCCCTGCCTGCCCCACCTCCAGTCCTCGTGGATGGTGAGGATGAGTACGAAGTGGACAAAATTCTTGACTCCCGGATCTTCTGTAACAAACTTCAGTATCTGGTTCGCTGGAAAGGCTATGGTGAGGAGGAGAGTTTGTGGGAACCAGTGGACAATATACTGATCTACTTCGGTACCCTGCTAAACCAGGTAATAGGGCATCCAGAGGCTGCACCTATAGAGGCGGGGGTAATGTGAGGAATTGACTCTGCTGGGTTTTGAACCCTGGTCCCCAGGCTGCTATACCTCTTCCCTACCACTGCGCCAGCCTGCCTTTTGTGAATTCCATTGAGACCTTATAAGCTTGACTCTGCTAGCAATTTTATCAGTACCTAAGTCTCTTCAGCTGTGTCTGGTCAGGTGTCTGGTCCTTGGCCTATATAAGGCACTTCCTGTCAAATGTACCTTGCCAGATTATTGTCGGTTCCTGATCCCTTCAATAAAAGCTTGTTTAACCTACAAGTTGCTGAACCGGATTATTGCTGACCTTGGCTACTGGTCTCCACAACTTTGTGATTCCTATATCATTACAGTGGTCTCCATGCTACAACGGACGCAGGCCAGCTTCTTTAGGAGCACCAATAAACCTGACAGTATGTTGGCCAGAAAGCTTAACGCACAGAGAGCGGACTCATTCATCCCAAAGATATTTACTAAAGGGAAAGGCCCGGTCTCTAAACCAGACCAGATTGCTGATGTCTTTCGACAATTTTATACAGAACTGTATTCCGCCCCCTCTCACTCAGGATCCTACTCTCACAAATCACAAATTGATGAATGTCTTTCTGGGATTCAGCTGCCACAAATTGAAGAATCACTGGCAGAGACCCTAGCAGACCCCATAACTGCTGAGGAAATTAAACAGGCTATTAAGGCCACGAGATCACATGCAGCACCTGGTCCGGATGGATTCACAAATTTTTATTATAAACAATACATCGATCTCTTGCTACCGCACCTCCAAGAATTATTTAACAGTTTCCTCTCTGGTTCTTCAATCAGACCAGAATTTCTAGAGGCTAAAATTATCGTAATACCCAAAGAGGGGAAAGACCCAGAACAGTGTGGTAGTTATAGACCGATCTCGTTGATCAACACGGACCTCAAATTATATTCCAAAATAATGGCAAACAGATTGGCCCCATTGTTGCCGGACGTGATCCATCCAGACCAGGTAGGCTTCATCTCAGGTAGAGAAGCACCCGACAACACCAGGAGAATCTTTAACCTGATAGACTTGGCTACCAGAGAGGATATCCCGCTAATGCTCCTATCTTTAGACGCCGAAAAGGCATTTGATAGGATAGACTGGACTTTTATGTGGAAAACATTGGCGAAGTTTGGTCTGGGGGACGGCTTTTTGAAGGGCATTATGCCTTTATACAGCGATCCCAGAGCATGTATTATATATCAGGGATTTGTGTCCAAACAATTTAATATTACTAGGGGAACTAGACAGGGCTGCCCACTCTCCCCCTTGCTCTTCGCCCTTAGTCTTGAACCATTGGCAGCTGCAGTTAGAAATTGTCCAAACATTAAAGGAGTGCAGATTGGCCCTAATGAGCATAAGCTCAACCTTTTTGCAGACGATATCATGCTGTCACTTACAGATCCAATACCAAGCCTGCCTAATTTATTCCAATTGCTCACAGACTTTGGCAGAGTGTCAGGGTTCAAAATCAACACTAACAAGAGCATAGCCCTCAACATTACACTACCCCAAATGATGAAACAGAACTTAGAAAACAGCTTTCCCATGAAATGGGCCCCCAAACAGATAACTTATTTGGGTATTCATATTCCGCGGTCTATAGCGTTGGTATACGAGGCAAATTTTCCTCCTGTCTTTAACAGAATCAAGGCAGATATCTCCAGGTGCTCCTTCCTTAACATCTCATGGTTGGGCAGAATAAATTCCATCAAGATGAATGTGATTCCCAAATTATTATACCAATTTAGGACAATCCCAACCCCGATCAGGTTACCCGACCTTAGAGTGATGCAAAAAACACTTTTTAAGTTTGCCTGGAATAACAAGAAACCAAGAATCAATAGAACCACAATGTGTGCGCCTAAACAGAAAGGGGGGCTAGCCTTCCCTGATCTAATCAAGTATTATAAGGCCACTAGATTAGCTCAAACCACGACCTGGTTTAAAAAAGAGGTCATACCGGTGTGGGCAGACATAGAGAGGCAACTTCTAGAAGACAAGCATTGGGTACTATCGCAGGTTTTATGGCTTAGCTTAGGTCGGGACCTACGAACAGGAGAGTTACTGATTTGTATTAGCCACTCTTCGAAATTATGGAAAGACCTGAACAGAAGGGTGGACCTCCTGAGCGTGGGTTCTGGCTTGATTCCACTATGGCAATCTCACAAAGGTCAGCACCTCAATAAATTTATCCAGATAAAAAATGGTGGATTAAGAACAAAATAACAATTGTGGCAGATACCTGGGTGACCTCACAAAGCAACACATCGTCAATTATCACTGACATAATTCAGGTGCCACATAGAGAGTGGCTTAATCTAATGGCAATTAATGAGACACTAACACACTCTAGGAAAATCAACAAATATCATACCAAATCTCCCTTCAAGAAATGCTGTATCAACAATCCCGGAGGTAAGGCCAATATAGCCATCATTTACAATCAGATGGTGTCTCTCCCTAGCAGGGTTAAACCACATTACCAAACTGCATGGGAGGCTGACTTGCAGGTAACTCTAGACGACAGCCAATAGAATAAGATCCTCAAACAAGCCAATACCTCTTCACTAAACATGACACTAATAGAACAATAATGAGGTGGTACCTTACACCAGCAAGACTCCATCTTCTGAACAAAACACACCCTGACACATGTTTTAGGGGCTGCACAGACACTGGTACACTGATTCACATGCTGTGGGAGTGTCTGAAAATAAGACCCATATGGACAGCAACATACGACCTATTAGAAACACTTTTGGAGACAACAGTAACACAAAAGCCGGAGGAAGCTTTGCTAGGCCTTCCAATTATGGGGCTATTTAAATCAGAACAATGTTTAACAACACAGATATTTTTGGCCACGAGATGCATCATAGCTAAACACTGGAAACTTACCTCCCCAACTCACATTGAAGTACTTCACAAAATCAGGTTCATTCGGGCTATGAGCTCACTTTCAGCTGAAATTGATGAAAGATACCGTCGATGGGCCTCCTGCTGGGACTTATGGACTCTACGAGGTCCACAATAAGGTTCGTGTGAACTACTTTTATGGGTTGACCTGATGTTTGATCTATGGTTTCACCTTACTGTACCTCCTGGACACATGTCTGCTTTGAGGAATGTATATATGTTCAAGACCTTGTGTGACTTTATATATATATGTTTTACATGGTCATGTGTTATTCTAACCAAAAAAGAAAAACTTTGAAAGAAACTTTTTGATATATCTTGTTGATACTTGTGAGATTTGATATACGATTTGCTGAACTTACGATGTTATATTTGTTTATTCTTTCAATAAAAAAGTTAATTATAAAAAAAAAAAAAATTACTGATTTCACCTCATAATATTTCAGTAGGAATTATACCTCTTATCTTGCATAATATAGCAACTTGTCATAATGTATACTTATTACAGTTCAAGGGACTGTTCAGGCGATTACAACATAAGATCTTAATATAATGCAATAAACATTCAAATGAATTATTAGCATCACACTTTAAGCAAATAACACCTGTAAATAAAATTATTATCCGTAAGTGGAAAACCGACATGTTATTACAGTTTCACTTTAAACAAGATGGGTGCCTTTTGCTATCATGTCTGTCTGTTTTTTTAGGAAACACTGTGTGTTTAAATGGAACCAAATTCCTTGCAATGTTGACTTTGAAATATTTCTTATTACAGTGAACCTGTCTCCAAACACAAAAAATAACAGTCTCTTTAATGAATGGTGGTGTGGGGATGGAACTTTTATTTATCATAAGGAATTAACATTATCTTAACTCATAGCTCATAGGACAGAAATGCAACAAGACAAAAGTCAACACTCCAAATATAAAGTAATTGACTTTAACCGCAGCGCTAATAAAAAAGACAAATAAAGTAATGGGTGTCAACAGGAGATAAAAAAAGGAGTCAGAACAATATCAAAAATAGTATTAATATCAATGTGTACAAATATATAAAATCAAGTCAATATTACAATATTCTGTTATAATAAAATCTCAATATATATATATATATACACCATCCTCCAATAATAAGTGAATATGGAGAAAATATAAAATATCTCTTACTTTGAAAAAACAAGTCCAATAATCACAAAGGTCAATAGGTTCAATTGTCCAAATTGCTCCAGATGATCTTATTTATCAAGTTCCTGGGATGGATATGGTGTAGTAAGGATTTCTTTATCTGTGTATGGATTTCGGCTGCTTCTTATAAACCAACACTGTTTACTAGTGTGGTCTCAATATATAGAAAACAAGAGGGAATGGGGGGGAAAGAAGCACCAAGAAATAGGAGATAATGAGTAATATAACTACTGTATAGATAAGCAGTGTGTATATACCATAAATGAACACAGAGGTGCAGCTCTCCCCATGTAGTAATGTATGGATCAAAGAGTGTACACACGGCCAAAAAACAAATAGATAATAGCTTATAAAACAAATGAATAGTGCATATAAGATATAAAATAAAAGTATAAAGCACAAGCAGAGATAAAAGTGTCAAACGTGTTTCGACTATAACAGTCTTTCTCAATGACATATAATAAATATAGAAGGCACAAGATAATATAACTCAAAAACAGGATCCACATAACATATGACAAGAATGTCACAGAACTTAAACAAATATAGAACATATAACACATAACTTTATCAAATTATGTGAGCTCACATTAAATCATTTTTTAAATGATTTTTTTTTACAACGCATTTGAAAATGTCTTCATAATGAAAGAATACAAAACATTGTAGTATGAGACTTTACAGCTTATAATAAACACATTTACTTAAAACTCTTTCTCACTCATTTTTGGTTTGTTAAAGAATTACACTTAACTTCTCCTAGTATTTCTAATGTAACACTGAGCAGTATTCTAACAATAAAAATAAAAAAAAATTATAAAAAGAAGAATGAAATAAGAAAAAGAAGGAAAGATATTACCCACTTTCAAGGTCCACATTCACCAACCTCAACGGCCAACTCTCAGCGGCCACATATCCCAGCAGGAGGCCCATTTCCTCTATCTTGCATCTATCTCAGCAGATAAGACACTCATAGAGCGAATAAACTCAATCTTCTGTAGAAACTCCTCAAAGGCTGGAATGTTTTTTTTCCCAATGTTATGCAATTATGCTTATAGTAGCCAGAAATAATTGATTCAATAGAAATTGTGCATTTTTAATATACCTGGGAGTGGTAAGCCTAATAATGCCTCTTCTGGTTTTTGAGGAATAATTGTATCCCATAGTTTCTCCAGGGTATTATAGGTCGCCATCCAAATATGCTGAACTTTGGGGTAATACCATAACATATGTTTTAAGGAACCTATGGTGTTGTAACCTCTGGAGCAATTGCCATCCAACTGACTATTTGAACAATGGAGTCTAGCTGGGGAAAGGTACCATCTCAAGATCGTTTTGTAAATATTTTACTTCAATATAATGTTTAAAGAGGAGTTTATACCCCATTGTTCATCATCTAGGCTCATTGTTCATCAGGAAGCCCTATAGGACAGATTGTTAGGCGTGGCCTGTTCATTTAGGTAGTTATAAAGAATAGTGAGGTTTTTTTTTACCTTTTGAGTTGTGTAAGCAACAATGCTCACAGGGAGTTTTGCTAGCTAATTTGTTGTTTTTTTTTGCAGTTTGTCCCACTTGTGTGCTAATCATCATCAGGTTAAGCCATTCTTTGTGTGGCAATCTGTGATTTATGCTAAAGTCCGATGGAGACCAGTTTTGACATTCTAACAGTACATCTGCAACAATTGGGTAATTGGGTATTTTTATTGATTGATAAGTCTGTATGGGGTAACCTCAATGGCGTTAGCCATCAGCCGTTGTGTAGTAAAGGAGTTCTCTTGTTGATTTGCTTCCATAGTACAATAAGAGTCGTTTTAAATTAATACCCTGATGGATGCTATCAATAGTATTTGTTTCAGGAGAATATTTTGGTCCCATAAAACTTGACATTTTATCTCCACCCAAACTGCCCCCCAGGGGGTGGGGCTATCTTAATGTAGCATTTAATATAGCATTTAGCTATTTTGGCTAATCTCACCCACTTATAGTATAGTAGAAGGTCAGGAGTTGCTAAGCCTCCTTTCTGTTTTTATGCTGTCATGGTTATTCTAGGTTTCTTATGATGAATTTAAATATTGATTTTTATTTTTAGATGTTGTAATTGTAATTTTTGTAATGTTGCTATGTAATGTTGCTTTATCAATGATGGTATAGTCTTAAAAAGGTATAGCAGTTTAGGGATGGTGCTCATTTTAATGGCGTGTATTTTACCAAAACACAAGATATTTCATGAAGACCAGGTGCGAAGATCTGAATATCTTTCTTTAAAGATAATGGGGTAATTGGCATTATAAATCTGTTTAGTAAATTTAGGGTTATGAATACCTAGGTACTTTATTTGATGCGAGGACCATTTAAAAGGATAGTTTAAGGTCAGCAAATTTCCCAGTTGCTTGGGCAATGAGACATTAAGAGCTTCACTTTTATTTGCGTTAATTTTAAACCCTGATATATGGCCAAAATTGCTCAATGTTTTAAATAGACTAGGTAAGCTAATTAATGGTTTAGTAACTGTGAGGATAATATCATCCGCAAATAGTATTCGCTTGTATTCTTTATCATCTAACTTGATTCCACTAGCATCTGGAGCTTCCCATAATGCTATTGCTAGTGGTTCTGAATATAGAGCAAAAAGTAGAGGCAATAGAGGACATACCTGTCTTGTTCCCCAATCTATCTTAAATAATTGAGACTTGAAACCCTGATAGGAAATATAGGCAGTAGGGGCAGAATATAATGTCATAACGCTTTCTAAGAAGTTTTCACTAAGGCCAAATTTAAGCAATGCTTCTTTCATATAAGTCCAATTAATCCTATCTAACTCTTTCTCGCATCTAAAGATAGTAGCATAAGTGGTCATTTTTTGTCTGAAGCGATATTCATGAGGTTAAAGATTCGCCTAGTATTATCAGGCGCTTCCCTACCCGGGATAAAGCCCACCTAGTCCGGATGAATCACGGTCGGCAACAAAGAGGCCAATCTATTTTCTATGATCTTGGAGTATAATTTGATATAACTGCAGAGAACGATATGGGTATATAACTGCTGCACTGCGTCGGGTCTTTGCCTTCTTTATGTACTACTATACAGTAATTTTTGCCTCCAGAAATTCAGCTTTTATAGTTTTGCCCGAGAGGAACTCATTAAATAGATGTTGGAAGTGAGGTAACATAGTTTCTATTAATTGCCTGTAATAGTATTTAGTGAATCCATCCGGACCAGGTGCCTTATGAGGAGCTTCTAATTTCCTCTACAGAGATAGGGGATGTGAGAGAATCTACTTCACTTTTCTCAAATTGGGGTATCGTGATGGACGACCAAAATGTCTCAATTTGGGATTTATGGCTTTGTGTCCCAGAAGGGACAGGCATTGAGTACAGCTGGGTATAAAATTGTTGAAATGCCCTCGTAATCTGGTCTGGTTGATATACCATGCCATTTTCTTTAGTGAGTAATTTAGGAATAAAATAATTTGCTCTCTGTTGTTTAAGTCTCGTAGCTAACATTGTATCTGGTTTGTTCGAGAATCGGAAAAATTTAGATTGTGTACGCTGCTATAAAGTCACCATTTTCTTTTGCAGAATACTTCAATTCTTGTTTACATTGAAGAATTTCCTCGAAAATCTAAGGTGAATTCTGAACAGCGACCAGTATACAAAGATCTGAACATTAAATAATTGAATAACAGGTCATACCCACTGCTTACAGTGGACCTGGAATGTCTGTCTCTCAATACTACAGGCTGAATATATATAAAAAAAAAAAAACATAATTAAACCTTTAAATTTATCCTCAATATTTTAACAACAATTTATTTTACCAACTAGTCTTAATAAGCAAACAAAAAAGGCTTCCTTTTATGAAAGAAAAGATAGGAGTTTGCAAGACTTCCAATTTATTTACCGTATATACTCGAGTATAATCCGACCCGAGTATAAGCCCAGGCACCTATTTTCCCACAAAATACTGGGAAAACTTAGTGACTTGAGTATAAGCCGAGGATGGGAAATGCGCTGCCCCCTGTGTGTCTCTTGTACCCTCTGGGTCCCCCTATTGTGTCCCCTCTGTGCCCCTTTCTTGTGTCCCCCCTCTCCCTCCCCTGTGTCTCTTTCCCTCCCTCTCTGTGTCTCTTTCCCTTCCCCTCCCTTATCATCCTCCTTATCCTCCCTCCTCATCACTTTCCTCCTCTCCAATTACCCCCCCCTTCTCTTCCTTTCCCCTCTCTTACCTTCCATCAGCTGCTCCTCTGCGCGTCTTGGGCTATGTTGGGACATGGCATGTGCTAATGATGGGACGCCAGATGCGCATCACATCATTAGCATATGGGAGGTGACGGGGGTAATTGGAGAGGGGAAAGTGATGAGAAGGGAGGATGATAAGGGAGAGGGAGGGAAAGAGACACAGGGGAGGGAGGGGGGAGACACAGGGGGGGGGGAGAGAGACACAGGGGAGGGTAAGTGCTGCAGGTCCTAGATCGTCCCTGCCTTAGAAATGGAGATATTTCTCATTTACTCTTGGAGTCTCTAAATTTTGTTGAGAGGGAGTCTGGATTCTATTCTGGGGTATCTAGTATGATACTGAGGAACTCAAGCTCATGAGAAGGACCTAGGTTTTTCAGCAGCAATGTGGAGATCGTTGAACAAAGTCATGCCTTTCTTTAGACTAGAGCATGAAGTGTAGGGAGGTTCTAGAAAGAGAAGACTATTGAGGTAATGAAATACCCTTGGATATCATAATTTATTCAAGGAGATCCAGCAAAGAGCTTCAGCAAAGCAGTCAAATATTTTGGGACTGCGACTGGAGCAAAATGTAAGTCTGCAGGCAAAATAAAAGAGGCCATCCCATGTGACTCTGTGTAGATGTCACTAAGCTGGATGAATGGGGAGCTGCTTGAAGGTGTCCTGGATATGTTTGGGAGAGACAGTTTCTAGGTCCCATTTAAAGTATGTTCATAATAGCATCGTTCACCTTCTTGTATTGGAGAGCAAATTAATGCGAGAAGTTCATGGTGAGCAGATAGATCTATGACAAGACACTTTTTCAGCGAATATTTCCTAGTGGCGACTCCCAGAGGGTTGACTCTCCATATCGGAAAGGGTGGTGTGATGAAAGGTCTCAAGAGATAGCCTTTCTTGACCTTGAGGCCAAGGAGTTCCTTTACTACCGCAGATTCTTGCTCTGTGGTTAGGTTGCAAGTGTAAGAAACCTGGGGCAATGCCAACACCCTTGTGTGAAACCCTTGAAGAAGTCCTGGTGAGGTAAGATATGAGGTGTGATGAAGGAAATTTGGAATGGCTGATGAGCAGATCGATTTATCATGCGCCTTGCGACAAACTGAACACCTGTATATATAAATGAAGGCCAGTATAAAGTGGGGAGGCGGTACCATGTACATTTTTAAATTATTAACATTTTAACTTGCAAAGGTAAATATCTAAGTATATATATTGTATGTACCAACAGAAGTGGAAAAGTGTAAAGATATATTGAGAACACAAAAGAAAAAAGGCACCTATATATCCACACCTGTATACCATCCGTAGTTATAATGAGCAGTAATGAGCAGAATTATTTAAGTGAACTGACAAGAAAATTATTCAGTAAAAGTTCATAATTTATTCGCAAAATCAATCTACAATGCATATTCTAAAAACATTTAGAAATTAGGCAAGGACAATCACCGGTTATATGTATTATCTCAATATCTTGTTCTCTGTAAAATACTTTAAACACAAATAGACAATAACCAGACCTGTAGAACAAACCTAATTATGTGTTCTTTGTTTTCAAATTGACCGCCTCTGACTCTGTTTTTGTTTAGTTTTTCTCACCCTAAAGGTGATAGGGGCTCTAGACTTGACAAGGTCCAAAAGAAGAGGAAATGTACGTCTGGGGTTTGCTGTTTCTCCTCTTCAGGGTAGAATTGCCTGGTATTTCGGTGCTGGATCACTCTATTGAGTGAGACCAGACTGATATACTACAGGATATTTTTCCCTGTAATTGGGCACAAGTGAGCTAAAAGAGGTTGCTCTCCGAATAGGCAACCAGAACTATAGAACAAACCTACTTAGGTGTTGTTTGTGCTCAGATTGATTGTTTTTGGTTTATGATAAGAGAGCATTTATTGGTATTTATTCCACTAAAAGGACACTACAAATGCCTTTATGACAGAAACTCTTCTTGGAAAGCTTGAATAGATGGGATTACCAACTGAGAATCTAAGTGGTCAATCACATATATAGTTGTGAGCGTACGGGTCGTTGCTCACGCTTGCGGGCACGCGTAGCGAGCCCGCAAGAACTGCGTCCCTCGCGAAGCAAGGGACGCAGTTCCCCGCATTTGCGGTGATGGAGCATCCCAACGTCCCCGCAAATGCGGATCCTCGCGAAGCGAGGGTCCGCATTTGCGGAGGTGGAGGCTCAACGTCGGCTGTGTTAACACACACATACACACACACAACTTTTTAACAGAATAAACCCAACCGCCCAGCCAACAAAAACCCAACAACGTCCCCGCAAATGCGGATCCTCGCGAAGCGAGGGTCCGCATTTGCGGTGGTGGGAGCATCCCAACATCGGCTGTGTTAACACACACATACACAACTTCATAAAAAAAAACCTCAAAGTCGCCTCACACCCGCTTACACCCAGACACACAGACGCAAGACTTAACAAAAAAACAGTAAAAAAGGCCCTTCACACGCTCTTAACACACATACGCACGACTTAGAAACAAATACACTGCGTCGTACACGTAAAAGCTAACTGCGTATATCGCAAAAAAATACGGCAACATCGCAACAAAATACGGCCGCATTGGAAAAAAATACGGCCGCGAAAGACCCATTCCAACCGCCGCGCATCAAAACATCACAAACACATGAAATAAACACAACAAACACATAAAAAGCTTACTTACAGCACGGGGGGGCATCCGGCACCTCCAAAAGTTCATTTACACGTCCATTTAAGTCCAAAACAAAGAGTTTAAACGGCCGAAAATCGGCTAAGCGAGAGAAAAAATGGCCGCCGAACAAAACGAAAACGAGGCTCCAGACGTAACTACACTACACTTACTCGCAATAATCAAACACATACTATGTGGAACGGATCACACTCATATTAAACACCATTTTAACCACTACTACGCACAAAATGGCGGATGGAACGCAAATTGTAAGCTGGAACGCAAATAGCGCATGCGTATTGCGTTCTAACGGTCTAACTTTCCAGAATGTTCTACAAGTTTATAAATACTGCCTATTTGACAGAGAAAAATACATTTCTCCTCAGGTGATGAACAGAGTGACTTCAGACATAACTGCTGCTAAAACTTGAGAAGACAATCGTTTCCTAATTTACTACTTTACATTGTGCAAATTACAACTGAGAGGTAAGCTATAATATATTACATTTTATTATCAAGACAGGACATCAAAAAAAAAAATTAAATAAGAAAAAGAGGTTTATGTATACTGACATGTGACACGCACATATATGCGTATAATGTATACTGACAAGTGACACGCACATTTATGCGTATAATGTATAGTGACATGTCACACGCACATTTATGTGTATAATGTATAGTGACATGTGACACGCACATTTATGTGTATAATGTATACTGACATGTGACACGCACATATATGTGTATAATGTATACTGACATGTGACACGCACATATATGTGTATAATGTATACTGACAAGTGACACGCACATTTATGCGTATAATGTATAGTGACATGTCACACGCACATTTATGTGTATAATGTATAGTGACATGTGACACGCACATATATGTGTTATAATGTATACTGACATGTCACACGCACATTTATGTGTATTGCCCCTGCAACAAAATTATCTTAAAACAAACTAATTAAACAACTACATTTAAATTACATTAGAAAAAAATAAGTTGGGACTATTAAAATATGAGTCATGTATACTGATATGTGACACGCACATATATGTGTATCATCTATAGTCACATGTCACACACACATTTATGTATGTTGGCCAAAAATAAAAATAAGGTTAATTTAACAATTAAAATATGATTCATGTATAGTGATATGTCACACGCACACACAAAAATTACTTTCAACTATGGAAATGTGCTTCATGTATGTGACATATGTGTGTAGCCCCCACCAAAAAATAATGTTAATTGAAAATAATTACAGAAGTATATTTAAATGAAATTAATTTACTGCAATTCAATAGATCACCTAAAGCTCAATCTTTCTACTTATTTTAATATTCAAACAGACTCTGCATCAACAGCGTCTCTCAACAATTTGCACCGTGCATTGTGAAGCACAATCCCTTTTAAAGAACACCAACAAAGAAGAAGAGGTAAGATACAAAAATACTTTAAATGCTGAAAAGGCCATGCTTTGCTAAATACAAATAAAAAATTCTATAATTCACTATTTCACTTTATTTTTCAAACAGACACTACAAGAAGACTGGCGGATTAAGATTGGCAGGAGGGGACCCTCTGTCATTCCACACTTCAATCAAGGTAAAGTATTAAGTAGAAAAAAGAACCGAACCATGAGCCTCATTCAATTGCGAGTTAGCCAATTGAATAGGGCTCTATATAAGCACATAACAGATTTTTTAGACAGACATTTTTAGTTACTGAACTTCGATACTAAATCAAGGTCTTCACTAACTCAAAACTTCTGTCAAAAAATATTTTATGTGCTTATATAGAGCCCTATTGAATTGGTCAAAACGCAATTGATTCAGGACCTAAATATGTTTAATGGCAGAGGGCCTCATTCAAATGTGATTTGCCCATTTCAATAGGGCTCTATATAAGCACAGAGCATATTTTTTTACAGAAGTTTTTAGTTAGTGAAGACCTTGCTTTTGGATACAAGTACTAAAAACTTCTGTAAAAAAAGATGCAAGTACTAAAAACTTCTGTAAAAAAAGATGCTCTGTGCTCATATTGAGCCCAATTCCATTGTGAAAAACCAAATTCAATGAGGCCCTCACAATATAACAAATCCAGCAACCAAAGGCCCTTATTCAATTGATATTTTGGACAATTCAATAGGACTCGAAATAAGCACATTTAGAACCCTATTGAATTGGCCAAACTGCAATTGAATGAGGGCCAAAGTATGCAACATATGGTACACACAAACTGGTACACACAAAACAGAATTGTAACAAACACATAGCAAACTAAATTCATATTCTTTTTGTTTAACAACCTATAACCATTAGAAAAAACACTACATAAGTATAACAAAAGTGGTGCCCATCAAACAGGATTGTACGAAAACTCACACAAACACATAGCAAACTACATTTAAATTCTTATTTAATGTTTAACAACCTATAAGCCTTAGAAAGAAGCCTAAATAAGCATACCAACATTGGTGCGCACCAAACAGGATTGTATGAAAACTCACACAAACACATAGCAAACTACATATAGATTCTTATTTAATGTTTAACAACCTATAAGCCTTAGAAAGAAGCCTAAATAAGCATACCAACAGTGGTGCACACCAAACAGGATTGTATGAAAACTCACACAAACACATAGCAAACTACATATAGATTCTTATTTAATGTTTAACAATCTATAAGCCTTAGAAAAAATCCTAAATAAGCATACCAAAAGTGGTGGGCACCAAACAGGATTGTAGAAAACCACAGAAATAATGTCATTTTTTAGTTAATACAAATACATTCAAATAAAATAACATTTTCATTTTTATTTTATAACAGATACTGCGTCAAGAACATCGGACCAGGAGTTTCAACTGAGGACCAGACCAGTGGACGAGGAGTTTCAACAGAGGACCAGACCATTGGACGAGGACTTTCAACAGAGGACTACACCATCGGACGACGACTTTCAACAGAGGACCAGACGATTGGACGAGGACTTTCAACACAGGACCAGACCATCAGACGAAGGCTTTCAACACAGGACCAACAAAGATTCTGCTTCAAATCAAACTTCAACCAAGGTACAGTATAACAGGTAAAAAAAGAGAATAATTAATTAATATTCTTCTTTAATGTTTAACCACCTATAAGCCTTAGAAAAAAGCCTACAAAAGCATACCAAAATTGCGGCGCACCAAAAAGGATTGTAGAAAAACACAGAAATAATGGCATTTTTTCATTAATACAAAGACATTCAAATAACATAACATTTTCATTTTTATTTTATAACAGATACTGCGTCAAGAACATCGGAACAGGAGTTGGAACTGAGGACCAGACCAGCGGACGAGGACTTTCAACAGAGGACTACACCATTGGACGAGGACTTTCAACACAGGACCAGACCATCGGACGAAGGCTTTCAACACAGGACCAACAAAGAATTTTGCTTGAAATCAAACTTCAACCAAGGTACAGTATAAAAAGTAAAAAAAGAGAAAAAAAAAATAAAGATCTTAGCTTTGCATCGATGTCAACAGAAAATAAAATTTAAAATAAACCACCGGTAACTATAACTGTTGAGAAAATATAACTAACACATTTTTCATCTATCTCTTATTTGTCTTTTAGGGCCAATAATCTTTAACAGTAAATACAAACTTCAATGTAAACTTTAAAAAAAAATTGGCATAGTCCAAAAAAGTCTAAAAACACAGAATCTATACAATTTGTCATTGTAACATTCCAGTCCTAAACCCTAATTTAATTGCCATTTGACAAATTGAATAGTGCTGTAAATAAGGACATAACATCTTTTTGAAAATACCTTTTTAGTTACTGAAACACTTGCTTTTGGATACATGTTTAATAAATAAAAACTTCTTTAAATAATTATCTGATGGCCTTATTTAGACTTTTATTCAATTGACCGCATTGAAATTCATTAAGTATAAAATGTTAACACACTATTGATAACTATTTGTCATGAAAAACAACTTAACATCTCAAAATAAACTAATGGTACATTATTTTATTTTTACAGATTAACATGGCTGATAACGAGAGTAAACAAGAAAAGAAAAGACGCCAAGCTAAAGAACGACGACAGAGAGCAGACAGCCAGCAGACACCGGAGAAGAAGGAAATTCGACGAGAAAAAGAACGCAAAAGAATTGCAAGCAAAAGACTGTCACTTGCAGAAATTAAAGATATGTCAAAAAAAGCAACAAAGAAAATAAAGCATTTACAACCTGTTGCTCAAACATTAGATGACATTTTACCAGAAAAAATACAAGAGATACCAAAAAAAGCAACAAAGAAAACAAAGCATTTAGAACCGTTTCATGAAACATTACATGACATTTTACCTCAAACAATACAACATATACCAAGAAAAGCAACGAAAAAAACAAAACATTTAGAACCTGTTGTTGAAACATTATATGACATTTCACCTGATGAATATGAAAGTCAAAATCCTATATGCTTTGCAAATTGTCCTCTACTCAAGTCTTTAGCAGTAGAGGTTCATAGTTGTGGGGACATGACTACTCAATGTCAGTTTTGTGAGGCTTATTATTTTAAACAGGAGAGACCCAGAGATGGCCAATTTATTAGTTGCTGTCAAAAAGGCAAGTTCAAACTTCCAGAAAGGAAACAATTTCCTCTCTATTTACAAAACATTATGACTGAACCTACTTTTCCAAACTACAAAAATTTTAAAACAAACATAAAACCTTACAATAGTGCCATATCCTTTGCATCCATGGGGGCAACATTAGCTGCTAATGTACCAGGACATGGTCCTTACTGTTTTAAAGTCCAAGGACAAATTTATCATCGCACTTCCCATTTACATCCAGAGGAAGGAAATCAAAGAAAATTCGCTCAACTATATGTCCTAGATACAATGGAAGCTGTTGACCAACGTATGCAGATGGAAGAAAATAAAAAATGCTTACCCAGTGTTTTCATAGAGCTAAATAACATTATGGACAACAATCCCTACAGTAAAGCTTATAAAAAATTGGCAGAAGTAGAAAATGAACAACTACTTCATGCACAAACACATCAATTACCCATGCCAAAGGTTAATATGGTGCTTAAAAGAGACAGACATACTGATAAACGTCGTTATAACTTGCCAACATCAAATGAGGTTGCAATGGTGTTTCAGAATGATGAAGGAGAACCACCATTTCAAAGAGACATTCGAATATATCCTAGAAATGAGGAGCAACCGTTTATTAATATGAGTATCTTAAGTCCAAATTTAGATCCAATGACATATCCCATCTTTTTCCCACACGGAGAAGCAGGTTGGCAACCAAAATTAACTCTTCCCAGTTACCCAAATGCTAAAGCCAGAATCCGAAATAATGTTTCTATGCTTGAATTTAAAGTAGCTCAAATTGCCATTCGCAATGTATTTAATCCAATTTTATGTGGTGGGAAACTAACACAACAATGGATTATTGATTGATATTTGCAAGTTGAGGCAAATAATTTAAACTTTATCAAATATCAACAAGATAAACTCAGTGTAGAACAATATTCTGGATTAATGGACTATGTTGCTGACGTGGCTACAAGCAGAGACATGACAGCTGGCAAAGCCATCATTTTACCATCTTCCTTTCAAGGATCTCCTCGGAATATGAGAGAAAGATACAATGATGCTATGGCTATTGTCACTAAATTTGGCAAACCCGATTTATTTGTGACATTTACATGTAATTCACAATGGCCAGAAATTACACTAAATCTACTTCTTGGACAAACTGCTTCAGATCGACCAGATTTAGTAGCCAGAGTTTTCAAGATTAAATTAAATGAATTAATACGTGACTTCACTATAAATCAGTTATTTGGCAAATGTCTTGCTTATGTATATACCATTGAATTTCAAAAAAGAGGCCTTCCACATGCACATCTTCTAATAATACTTCAAGAAAAAGATAAATTAGATACATCGGACAAAGTGGATGCAGTCATTGTTGCTGAACTACCAGATCCAGAACTATATGGTAGACTATATGAGATTGTTACTCATCGCATGATTCATGGACCCTGTGGTGACCTTAATCCACAATCACCATGTATGGAAAATAATAAATGTTCCAAAGAATTTCCAAAGGATTATAGAGACAAAACCTATGCCAATTGTGATGGATATCCACTTTATAAAAGAAGAGAAGGAGATAGTGCCATTATTCGTGGAAAAAAAGTGGACAATATATATGTAGTACCCTACAATCCACATTTACTCATGAAGTACAACGCCCACATCAACGTAGAATTCTGCACTTCCATCAAATCCATTAAATATGTCTACAAATATATTTACAAAGGTTACGATGCAGCTACTGTAGTCGTCAAAAGTGCAGACAACCCTGAAAGTAGTGAGTTAGTACATGATGAACTTGCATCTCATGTAGATGCTCGCTATGTCAGTGCGCCAGAAGCTATGTGGCGGCTTTTAAAATTTGAAATGCATGATAGATCACATGCAGTATATAGGTTAGCAGTACATTTGCCACAACGACATTTAGTCTATTTCCATGCTGGAAATGAAATGAATGCATTGGCCCAAAGTGAAGATCGTCACACTACACTAACTGCATGGTTTGCATTAAATTCCACTGATGCTGAAGCAACACAATACTTATATATTGAAATTCCATATCACTATGTTTTTGTGAATGGATTATGGAGACCAAGAAAAACCAGAGGCAATAAAATTATTCCAAGAATTTACACAGTCAGTCCAAGAGATGTTGAACGTTTTTGCTTACGGATATTACTTTTAAATGTTCCTGGAGCACAAAGTTTTGAACACTTAAGAACTGTCAATGACATTGTATATGAATCCTTCCATTTAGCTGCAAGACATAGAAACTTACTCGCTGATGATACAGAGTGGGAAAGATGTTTAGAAGAAGCAGCACAATGTTAAATGCCACGACAGATGAGAGAACAATTTGCTTTTATTTGTATCTTCTCAAATGCTCCAAATGCATTAGCTTTGTGGGAGACTTTTAAAAGTAATATGGCTGAAGACTTTATGCGACGATACAATGAACCCATTGCACACTTAAAAGCGTTAATGGAAATCCAAGAAGTCTTTTTAACTCATGGATTAAGTTGTGCAAGTTTTAATTTGCCTGATCCAGGTCTTATAGATGACATTAACTTTGAAGACTATGACATTCAACTACAAGCAGAAAGAACAGAAGAAAGACTTGCAACTTTAAATACACTACAATTGCAAGCATTTCATGCCATTAAAAATGCTATAGATGATGACATGGTGACAGAGCGTTATTTCTATCTTGATGGACCTGGCGGATCAGGAAAAACATATTTGTACAATTTATTAATGAGTTCAGTACGAGCACAAGGAAAAATAGCAATGGCGTTTGCCACTACTGGAATTGCTGCACTTTTATTAGAAGGTGGAAGAACTGTTCATAGTGGATTTAAACTGCCAGTGCCTATTTTAGAAAATTCTGTGTCAGATATTCGCATGACATCCTTACAAGCAAAGAAATTGAAGAAATGTAAATTAATTATAATAGATGAGGCCACAATGATGTCATGCTATGCCCTCCAATGTATTGACCGTTTGCTTCGTGAAGTCATGGATAATATTTTTCCATTTGGTGGAAAGGTAATGTTGTTGGGTGGCGATTTTAGACAAACATTACCTGTCGTTGTACATGGAAATCGAACTGACATTATCGAAACATGTATAAAGTCAAGTACAGTATGGAAACATTTTACCCATCTTCAACTGCAACAAAATATGAGATCAGAAGGCCAAACTGATTTCAATGATTGGCTTATTAAAATTGGAGAAGGCAGAACAGAAAAAATACTACATTTACCTGACGACACTGTAGAGATCCCACCTCATATGATTTGTCAACAAGATATTATATCAACTATATTTGAAGGGAGCATAAATAACGAAGAATATTCCGAGCTTGCCAACCAAGTTATACTGACGTGTAAAAATAAAGATGCATTAATACTCAATAATGAAATCTTAAAAAAAATTAATGCACCACAAAGAAATTATCACAGTGCTGATTCTGTACTTGAAAGTCAGGCAAACTTTTCAACTGAATTCATAAACTCTTTAACTCCTTCTGGAATGCCACCACATATTTTGCAGCTAAAGAAAGGTGCAATTATCATGTTACTGCGAAATATGAACCCCAAAAAAGGCCTATGCAATGGCACAAGATTAATTGTTCAACAATTAAAGGACCATTTTATAGATGCTGAAATTTTAACTGGGACCCATAAAGGAGAGAGAGTTTTCATACCAAGAATAGATTTAGCACCAAGTGAAAGTAGTCTCCCTTTTATACTTCAAAGAAGACAATTTCCCGTTATTATGGCATTTGCCATGACCATTAATAAATCACAAGGTCAAACTTTCAAATCTGTGGGTATTTTCTTGGAAGAACCAGTTTTTGCACATGGTCAATTGTACGTTGCGTTGTCACGGTGCAAAAATCCACAGGCTATTAAAGTTGACATTGAAAACAATGAAAGTCAAGGTTATTTATTAGAAGATGGACGTATTTTTACTAAAAACATTGTCTACTATGAAGTACTATAACTTTGAAGGATACAAATTAAAGATGCCAACATTTTTTAAAAGCATTCCAAAATACATAACAATTGGTTGTTTAATTCAGTCATAATTAATGGAAGTACTGTTTATGAATGATTCGCCTCACAAAATACTTGCCTTGCATTGTTAGTAAAAATTATGTTAAAATGTTAACTCACTATGTTAATGTTTCTAATGTTACAAGTTTAAAAAATATATTTTCAAGTTATTTCATTCAACAGATTACAAAGTGGATGTTAAGAGGTCAAGCACCTTTTAAGTCACAATGTAAATATTGTCTGTTATCTTAAGATTACTACCTACATTAATGTTTATCGCCAGTTTATGTGCTCAGTAATGAATTACTTTAATTACGTACGTTTTAAGAAGAGTTTTACTGTATGCCTTCCTCTACATTCAATGTATATTCAAGTTAACAATTATTGTGATAGAAATTGAATTTTAATACTGATTAATTTAAAGGTCAATTGTTTTTACATTCAAATGTTAATACTTTTAATAAAAAATTAGGTTACAAAATGTATTCACTATGTTCCTGTTTATAATGTTCAAAATTATACCAATGTTTTGTCAACTTCTAAACTTACATAAAAAATAAAGTTCAAGTTTAAAAATATATACTTTGAAGGTTATTGCTTACATATATTTTAAACTTCATGTTAAAATTCGCGACATTTAAAGAAGGCTTTTTACTTTTTGCTTTCCTATTCATTCAATGTATATTAAAGTTAACAATTCTTCAGATACTAATTACATTTTAAAAAACCGTTACATCAACATTTTACAAAAATACACGTTCATATTAAAATACTTACAAGTGTCAAAAATATATGTTAATAACTAAACAACTTGACAAACATATACATCACATTGCCGTCATTATTTGACGGGCAAGTCACTAGTGTTATGATAAAGGGGAGTAACATGAAAGGCAAAGAAAAAGGAGTACAAAAGAGAGTCCTGTACATAAACCCACGTGCCTTTTTGTGCCGTGCAACAAACACTCTTAAAATATGGTTGTCAATGATGCAGCTAAGTGTTGTCTAAAAGCAACTAGTTTCTTCAGACCTATCCTCTTATGGTAGCGCAGCACAAGGCAGCAGCAGTGGCGGTGAACATCCGCTAGATAGCGCTGCCGATATTCTGGTGCCATATCATAGATTCAAGGCTTAGCTAAACTGTAAGGGTTAGGGTGAGGGTTGGGTTAGGCTAACATTATAAGCTTAGAACTTCTCTCACATATCGTCAGCGCCATCTAGCGACGGGTCGTCCCGACACCATAACAGGATAGATTTGTTTCTTCAGTTTGGTTCAACAGATCTACAATTATTTATCTGCCTCTATTTAACGTTGGCAAATTCTAACTAGTAACTGTTAATCCATTGAGCGAAACAAGATTTTGACCTATCTTGTTTTGTTTTTGCCGCTGTTGAAGCTCGCCACCGGCGACTGCCCCGAGAGATGAAGGACCTGATAGTGGAGAACATATCACTGTCTGTGAAGCAGGTGAGAGACCCCCAGGCCTTAGAAAGAGACCCGGGCCGACAGAGCCAGGAGAGAGAGGGCACATGAGGAAGGAGAGGACTCCAGACAGAGTTGAGAGAAACTTGAGGAGATACACAAGGATACCGGGACTGATAGAGGTACAGAGAGACAGGAGACACACTCAGAGACATGAGGGACTGGAGAAGATATCACTGTATGTAGAGATGGTTAGCGAGCCAGGAATGGGAGAGAGACTAGGGAGAGGGACAGGGTGAGGGGAGAGAGACAAGAGAGAGGATATAGACAGCTAGGTGAGGGGCAGGATAGAGACCCAGGAATGAGTGAGTGAGACTGACAGAGAGCGAGTGGGGTCCTTTCCTGTTTTTCGCATACCAAGAGTCGGGGGTGGCACGCTTCAACAGCGGCGAACACAAAACAGGATAGGTCTCAAGATTTGAGGGTTTAGGGGTTAGGGTTAGTAACAGATGATAAGCTTTACACTAACAAGAAATTCACTAAAATCTTGGCCACCCCACCTAGTGGTCAATGGCTGCCACTGCTGGAGGTCAGCTAATAGGAACGATCCCTGTTTTTTATTTATAATAACATATCATCAAAATAAAGTAATATAAGGTATTTTCTAAACAAGCCCCTTGTACTATTATAAACATTTCATATAAGAGCTTTCCATTTCACACAGAGCATCTCTTCATATCATATAACTGACATGTCATTATGCAGCGGAGCGCGCACTGCACAAGACTCCACAAAACGCGCGCCCCCGCGCATTGAGCTGAAGCGCGGGAACTCGATGATGTAACCAATGGGCGGGTAAAAGTCAGGGAGTGTGGTACTTGTCAGTTCCCATCATGCCCCGCGCGCCCTGTAGTCGGCCATCTTGTTCCGGCTAGGGCTCACTGGTTTTCCTCGGGTTCGTTGCGTGTGAAGCGGTTTATACCCCCCAAGGGCGCGGGGGTTCCCTCATTTTCTTCCTCACGGGACATGTCTGAGTGAGTTTTCCCGTCGTAAGAGTCCGCCAGGACACCGTAAGTGGGAAGCGCCTGCCTGCCAGCTGTCTACCCCTCCCTGTGCTCCCTGGAATCAAACATGGACGCCGTCAACGCGTTTAACCAGGAGGTAAGGCCCTGTGTGGAAGGGTTATGACTGTGTGCCGGCGTGTTGTGGGCCTGGGTCAGCTATGTGGGGCCCTAGGCCTCCTACATGGTCATTCTAGACTGCAGCATTAATTCACCAGTCCTTGCGTACATTTATTTCGAGCTGTATTGCTCACTAGCGTGTGTATCTGTAATTGTGTGTGGTTAATATCACATGAATGTATGCAAGCTGCTATACAAATAGCACTGTCACGCAAATAAGCAGAGCCTAACACTCTAAAGAATAATCTTTAAGGAGTAACATCTCAAGTCAGAGATCACACGATAGTACTGGTAAGGGGGCGCGGCTGTATGGAACTGAATAGCGCGTCGTCATCCAGCCTGGTGCTGTGTGATCTGCCCCTGTCCAGTGCCCCTCATTAAACAAGACTCCTCCAAAGGATACGCTGCTGAGCCTCACGTGCCCAGTCATCTCTTCTCTATCCTTTGGTGGGGTCTTGTTTAATGGGGGGGCACCGGACACGGGCACAGCACCAGGCTGGAGCGCAGAGCGTCATCAGAGCGTCATCAGAGCGCAGCGCGCTAATCAGCTTCGCGCGAAGGACGTGCCACCGCCTGAGATCATCTTCATTGATCCTTCAAGATTTATCTCTATTGGTCTTGCACCTAGATTATGCAGATGACCACACAGCCTGAATCAAGGTCAAATCTTTCTGATGCTCGCATTTGATTGGTGTATATAATTAAAAAAAAAGCATACTTTCTTATTTGCATACACACCACACTTATACTCAGGTAGGAGTGTTGCTGTTCAGTCGTGTCTGACTCTCTGTGACCAAATGGACAGCAGCACGCCGGGAACATCTTGTGTCCGGTTTGCCAATCCGTAAGGTTTCCATGGCAAATATTTTAGAAAGGGCAGTTGGTATTTACACTCTTCAGAAGTTGACAAACGTATCTAAAAATTAGGTGGCAGACAGAGTGCCAGGCATTTTTAGGAGCCTGGTTATGGATTATCTATAGAAACATATGTATAGCTGGTCAATACTTATATACAGTACCCTGCTGTTCCCCAGTCTATTTTTCTTAAAGTTTGAGATATTTAAAGGACTGTTGTAGTTCTATATTCACAGTACATTATTCTCATTTTTTTTAACAAAATAGAAATTTCCCAACAACCTCGCAATGAAAATAACCAAATCAGTTTAAAAAACAAACAAGTAAATTAAAAAGGCAACTTAAACCCATTCAGATCCAAACAAATAACAATATTTTCCTTCTCCCATTCTCCCGCCCATCTCCTCCTCCTCCTCCAATTTTCATTATCGCCTCAAAAAGCTGCTGTTTTAAACTGTACTTAATTGTGATCATAGATCACATATATGCCAAAGGCGCTCCTTGAGCTGATGGAGATGAGCGCCATAGGCAATGAGCCCAAGACCGCAAATGCCGACAAAAAACCCAATTACTAAGTACTGGCTTACACTACAAATACGAGCCGCGGGTCTGACAAAAAAAAATTGCGGACTTGGAGAAAAATACATATGAGCCCCAGAACTTATAAAAAATACATTCTGGCTTGAAAAAATACGACCTTAACGGACAACCCGCTCACAGCCGAAAACAATAAAAATACAGTAAACACATACAAATAAACAATTTAAAAAAAAACACAGCAGGGGGGACACCCAGGGCTTCTGCAAAACAGGTTACACATTGATTTCATAGAATTTAAGAACTTTACACACTGCAAAATGGAGAGAAAAAATGGCCGCCGTAAAAAACGAAAACGAGGCTACACAACCCCTAAAGCCGCAAAACACAGCCAACCACATACAACTTTTACTAAAATCCGTACGACCTACAACATACACCATTAGCAAGGACGCTACATCATCGAAACCCGCGTACCACCCACACATTAGCCGCCATTTTACAACACTACATTGTAGAATACGTAAGTACCCTGCAACACTGAAGATTTACCCTCTCGCACGCAGCCTGTTTACACTGCACACATTCCTCACTTACACCTCAGATCAACAACACTGCAAATCTACATTGGATGCTGTAGGAACATCAAAACAGATTGTTAGATCTTCACACCATTGCTTGCTGCATATATTAATTACAAATGGGTAAGGTATCATTTAATTTACTAATTATCATTAAAATATACAACACTTTAAAAAAACACCACCATACACGATCACAATCAACGGCGAAGGCGCACTCGGCGACAGGCTACCAATGAGCACCAAAGGATCTCAGACGACCAAAACACTTACTGTCCGGAGCAAACAGCATTACCTGCCTTACAATTTTATTGCCCCATAATTTTTGACGGGCAAGTCGCTAGTCTTCATATAATAGAGAGAGCACACTACAAAGGAATGTGAATCTAACCCCATACAAGAGATCACAACATTTTCTCATCCCTTTGTATTATTATTTTCAAACATATTGTCACCCCCATATTTAGCAGTCTCCCTAAATCCTCTGCCGAGCCCACAAAATCAGTCTCCCTTCTCTGCTCTAACATATCGCCACCACAGTCTAAATAAGAGATCAAGTTCTGAGCATGGCTAGATTAAAGCCAAGGTGCCTATATTTTCTTAAATGTAACAAAGTTATTGTTTAAAGTGCTGGCCAACTCATCCAATATTAGTGTAATTAATTCTATGAACGAGGCGAGGAAAATATAAGGGATCTATCCTGTTGTGTAAGCGCAGCACTGACAGCTGCAATGTCATCAAGCAGCCGCTAGATGGCGCCGTCCAGTTTGAGTGAAGGCAAAAATGATTCCCTTCGGCACCTCAGGCGCGCCTCTCATCGCTCAAGGCCATTTCTGTCTGCTGGCCTTGTATACATTGTGCAGCACTGTCGGAAAATCGGCATCTTAATCTAGCAGTTGGCCATGGCACTGCAGCTGCCAATGTTTGGTGTAAGAGAAGAGGGAAAGGACCAAGATAGGTCTTTCTGCCTCTCTATAGATGGTAACTCACAGACTGTGTTTCAACTTACTACTTTGACCACATTTTCTAAATAGTTGGAAGAAATATGCCTATTCATTTTATTAAGCATAGAGGGCGTTAATTACATTCTGTCAGACACATTCTTACTGCCCTTATTGTTTAGTCCTTCTTCTTGTCCCTTCAATCTTTCCCAGCCTCAGTCTTCTCTAGGGAATCCTGTCGTCTAATGATATGGCCAAAACATTTGAGCTACAGCTTCATGATCATACCTTTCTAGTGAACAATTTGTCTTGATTTATTGGATCTTCTTGCAGCCAAAGGGACTCTTAAATAGTTTTCTCCAACACCACAATTCAGTGGCGTCAACTCTACGGCTCTCCGACTTCTTTATGGTCCAGCTCTCACATCCATATGTTACTAATGGGAATACCATCATTCTAACTATGCAGACTTTGTTGATAGTTAAAAAGTAAAGATATTAAACTAACGTTTCAAAGCTTGCCATAGCTTTCCTCCCCAGAAGCAAACATCTTTTACATTCATGACTACAGTCACCATCTGCAGAGATCTTGGATCCCAGGAAAACAAAATCTCACTGCCTCCCCTTGACGTTGCTACTAGTCTCCTAAATAAAGGGTCACTGCAATGGATTGGAAATCAGTCCTCTAGGGCGTCCTAGACCGCTTTTTGGAATTTCTCGGTTGTATATCTGAGAGAGAGAGAGGCTGTAAATCCTACTGAATAGGGACTGCCTCACCTATATTCAGTGTTATTCCTAAATACTGGTCTAGAATTTTAATGCCCATGTTGTAACCACTATTTTGTAGCAGGGGTTAACAAGTTTATCTGAAACTCCGGAGCCAGCAAAAACTTTTAGTAGCCGGCTCATAAATTACATATAGTAATGTATTTATATAAAAAAGTAGGAGCTAGTAGTTACATTTTAGGAGGCCTGACTTTCGTTTGTCAGACCCTGCTTTATAGTATGCTGCTGTTCTCCCACTGACAACCCTGACATTACTTTTATTGTAATAAAAATACAATATTTATATTGATTACAATATTGCTGGAGAACTATAGTCCTCTAATGTTTGCGATGTTGTCTTCACAATCCTGTCCTGATAAATTTTGTAAACTTTAAAAATGAGACAGATGACCTGACCTGGTCAAGATACAATTGTGGGAAAGTCATGACATCAATAGCATTGATACATACTTTTTCTGATTCTCCAGGCATACATAAATGTATATTTATCCACTACCATCGCTGTCTAAATGGGCACTTTAAGGTATTTACGAAACAGTTCACATACAAAAGTAGTTAATTTATTTTCATTAAACCTGAACATGTAAGAAATTGGCAGTTAATACCTTGCTCACTTTATGAGTTTGGTCTTTGCTTTTGTCATTTGTTAATAGTGTCTTGAAAGTTTGTACTATTTGTATAATGAACATTAATGTAGCGGGTATGACGTGCTGTAAAGCTTATTTCAGACACTGGGTCAAACAAGTCCATGTTGAAAGAAAGTGTAAATGTATAACATTGGGTAGCTTGTTTATTGCCTATTTGTAATTCAGTGGTGAAATTGTGCTAGAGATGTGGCTCTGTAAAAGAAAATAGAGATGTACAATGTCCCATTAACAGAGCACATTAGTTAATGAAACAACATTAAGACAATTACGCTAACGTACAAATATTAAAAGAAAGCAATGTGCTTGTTTGGGAGACAGTCTTCTATAATGTCTCACTAAGCCCTCACTCTTAACTAGTTTTACACACAAAGTAATTTTAAATATAACACGGGAAAGCACAACCTCTGGTTGTAAGGTGTGTTCATAGTTAAGCCTATCATGTTACATCATAGACAATGAAGCGGTAAACAATCACAGCATGGCCTCGCTGTGATGTAAACTTTTATATGTGGTAAACACAGGGATCCCAAGCTATGATCAATGGATATCCTGTGTTCAGTGAGCTTCATTCAAATGGTTCACAGTAAAAAAAATAAAAATAAAGAAAATGTGCACAAAATAATACAGAAGTGCCAAGATGCTGGATTGTATTGTTAATAAGTGGACACACTATACGAGGAGCCACTGCTCCTAACTTTGGTTATTATATTAATATTACTATATATTATCTATAGCCTGGTTGCTGTAAATGCTTGACTGATTCCTCGGTTTCAGATAAGTGTCAATCCCTTCCTTATTGTAAGTTAGCAGTTTATGCAAATAATTTGCATTTCATTGTGTCTAAAATTAGATTTTTTTTTATTTTTTAAGTGTTGCTTAAGCGGTGTGCAAAATTGTCACACTTTATTATTAAATAGATGTTTCCTCCCATATCTTCTCCACTAAACTAGTTATAAATTGTAGGTGTTTTGTTTAATATTATGTATTTTATGCTGTGTGAGCAATTGTCTGCACAAGTAGATGTTTGACACTGGTGAAACAAATCTTCATTGTCAACATTTGCATATTATGCTTCCTCGACACAACAGTATAAATCAAGATTTATTTAAAGAAAAATAATGTAAGGGGTATAGTTTAGATTACACGTGCGCACAGTATATAGTGATAACTACTTTTGTTAAGTGATAAACTTTTGAGAGTTGCACCTCTTTATCAAGTCAGAAGCAATACAGATAAGTGTAAACTTGGGGCTCCGCAAAGCACGGGTGCCAGGTTGCCATAGCAATTGAAAAAAAATGCTTTCCATCACACAGATTTCATGCCTGTGTGTAGATATTTAAATTTTGCTTGGATGCCCAGGTGTAGCCAGTGCACATGATTGCCCCACTACCAAATTCTAAAAGCATCTCAGATATGCAGAGGTGTCCTGGAGATGTCAGAGATGGATGAGTGTGGTAGTCCTCTAGGAGGTGAGGGAGGAAAACGTGTAACTGGGACAGTTTAGTTGCTACTTGAAAGAAAATATTTTTATAGGCACCATCCACATGGCTACACTAATTCTTGGTACTATTCTCTAGAAATATTTTTTGGCTTTGTAATGTTGCATACAATCTGTCCCACAATGTGCAGCTCTGACCAACAAAGTCTCTGATTTGTGTTTTTAATGGGACTGTTCAAAATAGTGTTTAAGTATATGCACTTTACGGTTTCTATTGACTGTCACAGGAAATCATTCCACGTATTAGGGTATGTGTAATTCATTTGCTATGTGGGTACAGGAGTTTAACACAATCCCCAGCTTATAAAGCGGTGCAGTTTCCACTTTATTTTTAGTTCTAAAAATATTGTTTTGCTTTTAAAAGGAATGGAATATAATATACCTGCCTACTTTTTTTTTAAGTGCTTAAAAGCTTTTTTCTCTCCTGCCTACAATCTTACAAATAGTTCCTAATTGATTTCTCCCCTCTGCAGTTCATGAAGATAGTACAGGGGTTGCCCTGTCTCAGAGCAACCAATCAGTGACAACATTCTGCAACATGATCTTTGAGTCATGTCACTGACAGGCTAATTTGTAACACTGCACTTCACGTTTTGTGTGTGCACGAGTTAGAGGGCACTCAAACTATTACAATTGTTAATAAAATAAAGTACCTAAAGAATAGATACATCATGTCCCTGTAAGGTTGTGTCTGTATAAATCTGTGTGCGTAGTAAAATCATTTATTAAATATGCGTCCTTTAGTTTTTGAAGTTGACTCCTAGATTTAGAACACATTTGTCCAGTCCTGTGACTGTTAATGTGTGGCTGGACCCATAATACTCAACAAAAAATGATTAACTATAAGGTGAAAACTTTGAACAATCACCTCGATATGAACCCTGGACCTGTGCACTTCAGGCTGATTTTCTACTGAGCCACATGTGCAGATGACTCATGCTGAATGTTAAGTTAAAATTGTATGTCAAATGGCTTGGTTGGTGTGTCCTAATTATATATACCTCAGCTTAGGGTATTGATTGAAAAAGATTTAACCTCAATCTAAAATGCAGATAACTTGACCCCGCAGTGGTTACGAAGATAAAAACTATTTGTTCAGACTTTCAGACAACTCTGGTGGTGCAATGTACAACAGGTGAGTTTGAGACTTTTAAAGCACCACAGCACATTGGAAAAAAAAATGTTTCAGAACTCTGTCTGACTATATAATTAAACAGGAAATAGTCATACATAAAGTTCTGAAATTAGATGCCTTTGAAGGACCCTGAAGGGATCATGATACATAACTGAAAGTGCGTATGTGTATATATATATATGTGTGTTTACATTCCTGGGAAGCTATTGTTGCAAGCTGTCTTTTGGGGTAATGAGAGATAATTAGGGTTGTCCATTTATCTTATCCAGATATCTTTACAATGGCTCTCACCCCCTTCACTCATAGCCAAGACATACCCCCTCATGATTCAGCTGTGAGGAAGTGATGTAACAAACACAAATGGATTCCTGTAATCATAAAGCATGCTTTATGCCCATGTCTTACACATCAGCTAATATTGTTAGTTTGGTATGTACTTGACAACCAAGTATATATTTTTCTTGAACTGCAGTGATTCTTCAGTTCCCTTTTTCATGAGTGTCAGAAATAACTGTTCCAGTTTAAGGTATTTAGTTGTATCTATTCTGTTTTTGTTATTGACCATTTCTGGTGCATTATAAACAGGTACAATATAAATATATTTGAAAATGCACAGAGTAAAATCATTTGTTTTACCTGCAAACTAAATCCCAGAATACATTGTTTGATCGTTTATAATCTTAGTAACATCTATTGACTATCAACATTCTTTGTATGTGGAATTTATTTAATCCAACTTGCACATCCTCCCTTAAAGGTCAATGTAAAGCCCTAAAAACAGGATGTATGTGTTTAAATTGTAATTATTAAATTTATTTTCAATAAATAAAAGAACAAAACCAATTTTCAATATTTAAAATGACTTTCAAACTCAATCTCAATTCACATCATCACTTAATAAATATGTTGGCCAAAAGCACAGTGTATGCTAATACTCAAGTTACTGTCAAAGATGCAAAGTGTTACATCAATATTTCAAATATGTTGTAATTGGACACTATAGGTACTTGTTAAAAATAAATGTATTACTTATACCTGTTGGTTTTTTTCCTGATCCACCCACCATGCAAATACTTTTTTTCTTTCCCCTAATTGGATTATTGGCAGTTACCCTGTAGGGTACTAAATATTTTTTTCCGTGTAACGCAGGTCAAAACACTGAGCATGTTCAGCCCATAGTCAATAACTAGACTTATGAGGCTAATTACTCCCTAGGTATGAGCACCTTATGAGAAAATTATTTGTCTTTGCTTGGTGGGTTAGACAGATAAGTGACAAGCTTCAATGTAAGTTGAATAAAATGCTTGTCCCACTTATGGTTCTAAATGTATACTGTGTTTCTGCTATGTCCCGCTTACTATGAAATACTGCTTTTAGTATTATGGATCGTTTGGAATGATATAGTACTAATTATTAATGCACAATTTAAATCTCTGTTCCTTCAAGTGTCTTTAATATATCAAACATGCAGACTTCCCAGCAATTACAATCATCTATAGTACAGTTGTTTTTTTTCCACCCAAACCTCTTCTTCATGCCAAGCCCTTTTAGAGCAGGGGTTCACAAGCCTGTGGCTCCCAGAATTTAGCAAGCCCTGAAAAAGTAAGTTTGTCTGGAACAGAGGTGCACATCAAGGGGCCCTGAAGTGCTTCTCATGTGTGGCCCCAAACCTTTTTTTCCTGAGTGAGCGCTTGTCTGTGCTTTTTCCCATTCCAAGCAATGTAATCTATCTGAAGCCAAAATTACTTGTCACAAAACAGATGACTGGTGCTGCAGCTCTGATTGGTTATTGGGATAATCTCCCAACACATTTTATAACATTTGAGTATATAGTAAATTTGTGAAACTTCCCCTTTAAATACAGCAGAGACACACATTGCTTGTATGAAAGTTTGCTTGTAGAAGTTTTTAGCTCTTGACATTTATTGCTGCAAGACTCCCTGTGTGTTTGTTATTGTGTTCCTCAGCATCTAACATAAAAAAATGTTTTTATTTTTAATCTGAAAGGGAGTGACAAACTAACTATACTAGACATTTGATTCTACAGTAAATCTTTCATGAGTTAATCTGTTTTCTGCTTCATTATAATGCAAATGAGCAGCTTTTGAATACTAATGGCTTTCTTGATATGATAGGTAGGATTACAGTTCAATTGTTTTGCCATTTCAGAGACACACAATTTTCCTTTAGGTTATCTTGCAGTCAGATCCCCTACACCAACATTATCAAACACTCTTAGTCATACATTTGTGTATTGAGCTGCAAGTTGGCTACTCTCGCAAAGCTGAATATCTCCGCAATGAAATGGCCAACACTCTGTATATATGGTTTATATTGCTCTAAGTTGGAACCAACCTCCTGTTGGGATGACAGGGTCCCTATCACAGCTTATGTCTCGCATACAGCTTCATTGTCTCTTGATATATCTCTTTAACTTTTGACCCAGTAAGCTCCATGTCTGTGACAAAAATGCTTTTCTATCATGGCAGCTTCCACTCCCCACCGACATGGAGGAGAAACTGCACAAGATAATTACTTTAAAATAAGAAAAACATTATGCTATGCAAATAAATGATCTTGTGCTCACAAGCCAGATAGTCTATACTCTAAATTACATGGAAATACTCCAAAGGTAAATGGCATTTTAATCCTCTTAGAAAAAAAAAATGGCAAACTTTTCTGTATTTGCAATGAAAAGCCAAAATAAGTGCATGAGTCCATAAACTCTATGCAGTATCTGCAATTCAACTTCTGTCCAGTATATGAACACACTTAATAACTACAGTTAGGAACCAGCAATACAATTTTAGGGGCCATGACTTCCAGCATTTGGTAAAGGGACATAAAATGCATTTTTTTATCATTTATTTAAGAGTATTTTTTAAAAGTTGTAAATAGCATTTTTTTTTTTCTGGGTCCTTTCCTTTTTTTTTTCCAGTTCACCACCACACCGCCAGCAGTGGCAGCGACCAACCACTAGATAACGCTGCTGATATTTCAGTGCCAATGTCATAGGGTTAGGTAAACTGTTAGGGTGAGGTAACCTTCTAAGGTTACGAATTCTCTAAAATATAGACAGCGCCATCTAGCAGCTCCTTGGTGCAACTGCTGCTGCCACTGCCAGCATAGTCATAAAGGGAAAGATCCAAAATATGTAGTAAAACTTGTTTACTGATCGGAAACAAACCTCTGTTTGCCAATGAGATCTAGTCCCGCATACATCCGAAGCAGAATATTCTGTTCCAGGAGCTTTGTTTTCAATATTATCAAATACCCTCTTTCAGAGGCAATAGAGAAAAAATGCATTCAATGACCCTTTAAAGGCATATCAATGTTTCCTGGGTTATGAATGCATTTGATAGAGGAGAATCAGTAGTGTATGCAAACATTTTTTTTGCATGGGAAAAAATACCAAAATTAAACATTTTCAAACTCACCCTGATGTTTGCTAAATCTTTTCAGTTTGCAAGCTGCAGCTTTTGTTAGTTGACACCCCTGAAAATCCCCTGCGAAGATACTAATCTTAGTATTAAATTCATAATCTGTTTTGGCCAATTCAGAGAAAGCAGAGGTTAAGGGGTATGTAGTCCCTCTCCCTCCCTCCGTGGGTGTGCAAAGCTGGATTTTACTTTTCTGCTTAGAATTTTGGAACCGAGGAAATCTCTCCTCCTCTCCTATTGGTTTTACGATTTTTGAATGTAATCAGTTTATACATAAGTAGCAATTTTTGTGCATACAATTTGTCATAAAGAAACCTATTTTGAGATGGAACATTCCCTTTAAGTTGTCTAGTTCGTCGTGTAAAATACAAATGTGTATGTTTGTTTGAAGATGAAAACACTAATTTTGACATCAAACAGCTTTTAATTTGTACAATTTAATTGGAATCTTCTAAATTGTCTCTACACGTTTACCAACTATCTAGGGTTCCATGGTGATTCGGTGCTTTTACTACTGCAACCTGAGTTTGTTTCCTGTCAGGGAACAGAGGTCGCACCACCCTGAAGCTGAGCAGGGTTGTGCCTGGTTAGTACTTGGGTGGGAGACAATCTAGGAATACCTGCAGCTGTACCCACTGGAGAAGGAACTGGCAACTCACTCTATGATCTCTGCCATGAATACCAAGTGGATCAGCATGACCATAGACATAAAGATGTCCTGGTGTGTCCTTGAAGTCACTGAGCGTTGAAACCACGCAAACTAAAAAAAATGGGATCAAACCAGTTCATGCACAGTTTCACTCAATTTGACTTCTTGCTAAAATTCTTTTCTAGTAATAAATAAAATGTGACAAAAAATATTTTGATGACAAATAGTATAAGTTACTCATCCTTCACATAAATATTTCTAGTAATAGTACAAGTTTGATAATTCTGTATAATATAACCTGATATTTGCTTCTGTGAATGCGCAAAGTATAAACTGTAAAATACATTTTACATTCTATATATATTTTTTTCTTTCAGCTCTTCTCTCTCATGGACATGAAGCCTCCCATTTCCCGTGCAAAAATGATTCTAATTACAAAAGCTGCCATCAAGGCTATTAAGGTGAGAAACTGAACTTTAGTTACTGTGTGGGTGTCATAACAATCTCAATTTTGATTTCCCACACACTAGAAAAGTTAATTCTGTTAAAGAGAAATGGAGCGTATACCACCTATCTGATATCTCCATAGGTTTAAGTTTGTAATTGTAGAGTATGAAACAAAAGGAATACTAGATAATATGTATTTTCTTGAGTTGAAACATAAAATATAACTACAATAATTTTGTAGGATTACTGCAGTAATAGACTGCAATCTAATTTATTATTTTTTTTTTTGCATGTACGTTTTAATAGAAATAGGTTATGTTTTTTATATATATATATATATATATATATATATATATATATATATATATATATATATAATTTATAAATGGGCACATTTTTTTTATGCTTGTATTTCTGTGAACATGTACATATATATTTTGTTTTAATGTGTTAATTCCTGTTCCACAGCTTTACAAGCATGTTGTCCAGATAGTGGAAAAGTTTGTCAAGAAGGTAAGGTTTTCACTTTGAAGTACCACTGTAGTTCAAGATTAACTGCATGTTTGTAAATAATTTAACAGTTTAACAGCATTAGTAGTGGTTTAAATTTAGTGGTGGGCAACTAGGTCCTACAGGGACCCTAGATGCCAGGATTTCAGTACCTCTGCGCGGGCACAGGTGAATCAATCCGAATGAAACTGCGTAACTTCGGTGTGCTAATTGTCATAGTCTAATCCAGGATTCGGCAACCCTCAGAGGACCCAGTTATACACCACTGTTGTAAGCTATAAACATTTCTTAAGACAAGCCCCCTTTTTTTTTTTTTTTTAAACATTCAGTCTTATCTTTTTTTTCTACAATATCTGAAAGCTTGGAGTTTGAAGACTGTGCTTATGTATCAGTGGAGAGCGAGGTGGTGGTAGCACAGGGGGTTGTTATGCAATCCAGAATTTGACAACTACTTCCTATTTCTGCAAATACTTAGAAGCCCTGTTGCTTCTGAAATTTAAATGCTCCTGTTACACATGCATTACTTTTTCCTTGCCTAACCATGCTTTTTCAAGCTCAAAGTTTTGGATACATTTTTTAGGACTGTCATCCTTTAAAATAAACAAGAAGATATTTAGTCACGTCGTCAAACATGATTGGCAGAACAATTTCTCTGAGCGCTTGCCTTCTGTCTTATTTGATTCACAGACATGTTCCTTTAGAAATGACCAGTAGCAAAACTGATCTAATTTCAAATGTGGCTGAAATACAATTCCCATCCAGCATAAATGATTAACTGTGCTTTATCTTTTCAGTGCAAACCAGAATACAAAGTCCCAGGATTGTATGTCATTGATTCGATTGTTCGCCAGTCACGTCATCAGTTTGGCATCGACAAAGATGTTTTTGGCCCAAGATTTACAAAAAACTTAACTGCAACTTTCCAATGCTTGTATCTCTGTCCTACAGAAGATAAGGTAGCATAATGTTTCTTCAACACTTATTTTTATCCACCCATGTATAGCTATATTATATTAATTATTAAATATGGTATAAAATATATCATACTTTGGTGCCAGGGATATATATTTTCTTTAGGAGCCAGACAGGTTGTTTACTAGGATCCCGGAAGGAAGCCTTTCATAGAGATGCATTATACTTTGGGAAAAATACTTTGGTAGCCAGCAGTACAGGGAAGTTTCCACCTCTGTATATATCACACATTTGTGTATGTATGTAAAATATATTTTATGTGCGGAAATAACCATCCTTACCATAAAATAAACTATATAGGCTTCTTTTCATAAAATAAATACACAAAGGGGTCACAGTAGTCCAGTAGTTTTTATATGCTTTTTTTTTTTTTTTACAGCATTATGTTTATTAACAATGTGTTTAAAAAGTCAAATGAAAGCTGTAATTATTGTCATTTTAAACAAAACAAAACAAAAACAAATTCCCATATATTTATTCTTTGAAATCACATTAAAGGACCTCACAGAAGTTGCTCTACAGCATGTTGCAGTGCAAGGTAGTTTGCATGGAAAGATCCATGTGCTGGTTTTTAAATCGGGGTATTGGCAGAGTTGCAGTCTGTTTGTTTGTGGGTGTGTTTACAATTTGTAGTTGTGTCCTCCTGTTCCCTCCCCTGAGAGTGATTGAAGGTGTGTATGAAACAGCCTATTGCCGTATCTGAACGGCTGTTGCATTGTATGTCTATGGGGAAGGCAACCAATGGGATACTTAGATTGCAGCGAGTGCATCACAATCTGGGAGATGTAAGCAGAGAGACACACTCCGATGTGCACGTGCAGTTCCTATGTTACATGATATTAATTTGGAAAGGTCCGTCCAATTTGAGACCGCTTCCTTCTGATAAGACAAGGTTTGAAGCGGTCTCAGCACGAGTAGCAGGTTTTATTTTCTGAGAGATCACCTGTCTGACTCATGCTGCTGCTGTCAGAGGGAACTTCATACAAAGAGGTTGAGCCTCTGACAGTCATCCTGTCACTCAAATTCATTCCAGTTGACTTTCATACACACCCCTCCATCCTTATTGGTAGAAGTCACTTAAGAGGAACAACACTAGGTCTGTGCTGTGAGGCAGTCTGGGAAAGGTAAACAGACCCAAATTCTGCCGCCATTTATTATTTTTATTTTTTTTAAGTTGAGATGTCAGTCACGTATTTCATAAATTAAAAAAAATATTTCAACCTGCCTTCATGAGATCGTTCCACTGGTGTGCTGAATTAACTGGCCCTTTCATTTGCCTGCACAACACAATTAAGTAGCGGATTATCTCCATGAACATTCAAGCTAATAGTCAACTTTGACTATTGATGTGAAGTCTTGCCAGCATTGCATACTTACCAGTGTTCTCATTCAACAAGTATCACTGTCCCTCCAGAGCTCTGAACAGAGACCTCAACTTCAGAGAAATTAATTTGCCAGCTGCTTGTTTTTTCTTGGGTGTGAAGTTCTAAAATCTATATTTGGTGTAATTGAGACTTAATGCAGAATTCTAACAAACACGTTGCTTGGAAATATTGATTTGCATTTTAATAAAGCTCTATGCTATTCTTGTTGTTTTTTTTTGTTTTTTTTGCAAGAACATCTTTTTGAGCATTTATGTGACCACTTGATTTTCTGCTCAAATCGTCATATGTTTCCCTTATGTTACATAAAATTTAGAGAGAATGTAGAAGCACAAATTGATACATGGTCGATCATAATTCTCTCTCCCTAAAAATTATTGCTTTTAACTTTTGTTAAATGTTTTTTTTTTTTTTTTTTTTATAGAGTAAAATTGTTCGTGTATTGAACCTTTGGCAAAAAAATGGAGTTTTCAAAATAGAAATCATACAACCATTGCTAGACATGGCAGCAGGAGCTGGTTTGTTTTTGGATAACTCTGCCAATGATGAAGGTAAGCATATACAAATATACCACTGTAGAAAGCCTTGCCTGGAGTTCCTGTACATGAAGCCAGTTTGCTATTGTTCAATATTAAGTTTAACTTTATATATATATATATATATATATATATATATATATATATATATATATATATACTGTAGTTAAAATTGGTAAGCTAGCTGACTTAAAAAAAAAAAAAAAAGTAAATGAAAAATGATTTGTCTAATGTATAAAAATTCCATTGAAGTGAGAGGGGTGGGAGTTTTGTTTTTTCTTCTGTCCTGATTTGTAACATGCTGGGGATTTTTTTTTTTTTTTTATTATTTTGACATTCACAACCTTGTGTTTTTGTCCTAATACTTTTTGATGTGAAACTAGCTAAGAAATCATTGCTTTCTATCTGGATTAAGTCATCTCAAACACATAACTTTTCTCCAATGTCTGTGTTGCTTTAGTGTTTCCTTAAATGTATTGTAATCTTTCAGAATCCTCTCCTCCTCAAGTAATGCTTCCAACAGATCCCCTTGAAGATGCTCATGATTCTGCTCCGACCATGTCTGTACCTCAATTACCCAGTTCAGATGCATTTGCAGCTGTTGCTCAATTATTTCAAAGTACACAGGGACAGCAGGTAGGCTTTCGTTTGTAATTCATGTTTAACTGCAAGGCTGAGTAACAAAACATACTGTTGACCACATTGTTCCATGTTTTTATAGTGTATGTAAAAGTGCTTATGTTCCCCTGTTACAATCAAGGCTATATATTTCAAGAACTATTTTGCTGAGAGAAAAATTTACAATAACAAAGAGAAAAAAGAAAAATTGTCTGGTTCACGATACCCTATTTGTTCTGTGCATTAGGTAATACAGGTGACTCCCAGGAAATTCAATTTGACACATACATTTATAGAAAAAGATTGACCCTTTATGCAATGGAACTCGAACCTGTGAAAGTATTATTGAAATATAACTTTTATTATTCTATATAAAATAAGTACACAACAGAGGATATTTATACCACACATTAAAAATATTTATATTATGAGTCTTATATCTTGATGCATATATACACTTTAATTCCATCAAGATATGCTTAGAAGGTATTAATCAGATTTTAAGTATCACTCCCTAAAACCGTCCTATATAGTCCCTACAAATATCTGTTCATGCAGTCTAAGTTAGCATGTAATATAGCAGATTTAAATTTTATAAAACTTTTTATTGGGTAAAAATATTAAGAAAAACTTGCTTAAACATACTTTAAACTGGAGTAGCAGTGCAAGTAAGATTACAGATCTCATTAGCAGATATGTACGACTCCCTCAGCTGTATTCCTGACCATTGGCTGGCAGCTTTCCATTCAATAAAAACACATACTTTCAAATATAAAGTGCATACAGATGCAATAAAGGGAATAAAATGATAGTAATTTTTAAGTATTACTTTGGTACCCTCAAAACATGAGCAAAATATTCAACCACAAAATTATTTAGGCTGGTAGTGACAGTGGGGGAGCCTGGAAATAATATTTTTGCGCCTACAGATACTCTAAACTTTTTTTTTAACAAGTTTTCTCTTGAATTTTGCTATAATATTCATTGAGTAGTAAATAATGTCAATGCATAAATCACATAAATGTCTCCTTTTGTTAGAGTGTTACAATGGTCCTCTTAATATTGCAGTCTTTTCTTAGTTGCACTGATAGAAAATGTATTATAGTTCTTTTCACTAAGGCAGTATTTATATCTCTTCTTGGGCATGGTTATAACCTATAGCTGGTCAGTTAACCCAACAATTTTCAGAACAAAATTTATTTTATAATTCTGCTTTACTGTACAACTCCCTGCATTAGGTAAACATTATTTCTCTCTTTCTACAGCTACAACAGATTCTTCAGACTTTCCAACAGCCCCCAAAGCCACAGTCTCCTATCAATGAAAATGTTCTTGCACAGGTTGAGGCAATCGCATCTCAGCTGCAGAGTGCTTCAGCACACCAGTCGGAGAGGAAAACTGCATTTGATAAGGTTAGACATGGTTAAGTCATAAATAGCTTTCCATGATGTCAAGAATATATAGAAATACTCATATATCTTACTGAAATGAAGCATCCTTCCGGGAAAAACATGCAAAATTAGGTAGTGGTATATATTATAATCCGTTAGTCCCTTAGGATAAAACATTTACAAGAGAAAATAAGTTTTTCGGATTTCTAGGTTTGTGACGCACTGTTTAGACATGCATCTTTTTGCAAAACACAGTAATTCAGACGTTAAACTAACCCCTTATTATAAGAGATAAAAACGCGTACATAAATTGCGTTCTTGCAAAACCGTGTAACTACAGTTAGCTTACAGTTAGTTAGTCTTAAGGAATGAACAGTTTCTAGAAAGTGAAATTTTAATTGGTTGACATTATGGCCCATCTTTTTAAAATGGTAGGGGACTGGTAATTCTGTATAGGTTCGTGTTGTGTTAATCTATCATGGACCATTCGAGTGGTAAAAATATTATATATATCTCTATCTTTTTGGTTTTAATGTATTAAAATAAATCTTTTTTAATGTAAATCCATGCAAACGGTTGGCAAAATTATCGTATATGCATATTTGTACAGATGAAAAGCAAGGATAACGACAACCTTTTAAAGATGTTTTACCTCTCCTAGTTGCTTGACCGGTTTGATTATGATGATGAACCTGAGGCAGTTGATGAGCATAAGAAAGATGCGGCAAGCCCACCACAATCGCCTAAACAGCCACCTTTGTAAGTATTTTATGCTGATAATACACAAGTTCACAGCTCTTCAGTTTTTAATATATGGATCATTTTGCTTTAGGTATTGAATGCTAATGTAATGATTGATTTGGTTTTGTTGCAGCACATTTCCAACAGATAGTCTTCAGCCTGCAGCATATCCTCAGCTCTCAGGACAAATGCCAAACATGGAGGAGTTTCAGCCAATGATGATGGGACTGCAGCAAGAATCATTGCATCACCAGGTAAATTTTCACACTGTTAATGAAAACAAATATTTTAGGACCATCTAGTTTTACTTGAAGCAATAGCATAAATCGGTTCCTAATGTTTGATGGCTGATTTTAACTTTTTTTATTTTTATTTTGTATGTAAAATGAAGGGCTATTATATTTTCGTAGTGTATAAAAAGTGGTACATTTTGATGCCCAAGTGGACTCACTGTATTACTGAATCTTTATTTAATACAGTACTTGCAATTAAGTTGCAGGATTGTGGACATTTACTTCAGATGCTCCTACCAGAATGCAATACCTTTTACTATTCTTTTAACAGCCTTCTCTGCCACCTAATGGACAAATGCTTGGTTTTGGCATGATTCCTGCTCAACCATATACAACAATGGCACCTACAATGGTGCCTCAGGCTTCTCCCCAGCCTTACCAACATCCTTTCCAAATGCAGCAGAATGAGATGCACATACAGAAAGACCCTCAACAGGTAATATTCACCATCTGAACATGCTTTCTTTTGTTAAATTTCATTTATGTTCAATTATATTTGCTTTTTTCTTTTAACTATATACGTCAAAGCACAGATTTTACAGATTGATATAGTAATGCATCTCAGCTAGACACTGTACATTCGTAGTAGAACAAAAATGCCTAATTCGAAAAGATTAAGGTAGCCCATTTTTTGGATTTAGCTACACGTTTGTTTAGTGTTACAGATCATACAGTATAAACCTCATTTTAAGTTTTACTTGATTACGACTTTATAGGTTTAGAATTTGTTGTTTAGATAGGTATTGTTGTTTAATGTGCAAACCTTTAATCTTAAACAAGACATTGGTGCCATCACTTTCAAGACTGGAGCTGTTCACCAAAATTTATATGTAAATTCTAATGTTAAAATATGTTGAAGTTTGAGATCTCAACTGAAGGTAATTTGACATTGATGTTCAAATAACGAACTTGTTGTTTTTGTGTGTTTCTTTTCCCATTTAGGAAATGCAAATTGATATTGACCCACCAAATGTCCAAGAAGGCAAGCGACCAATGCCAGAGACACAGAATTCCAAACCCAGGTCTGATTCCAGGTATATTATATAGAAATAATGCCTCGCAGAGCTATTATATATCATAGCCAAGTCAAAGGGCCTCTACTGCCTCCCAATTCTCCTGCTGCCTTCAATACAGTTGTCTATTTTCTTTCTTCCTGTCCTATGGTTCGTATCTTATTTCCTAACATATTCTCATTCTCTGGCGCCTCCTCTTGCACTACCGATAGATGTTGGTGTACCCAATGGTTCAGTCCTAGGAGCAATTTTACTCTCCATGTACACACACACACACTCTCTTCCTTGGCACATATTTGTTTTGGAGTTCAGTATAATCTGTTGGCAGATTACCCTGAAAGCTATCTGCCAACATCAGCATTTTTCCCCTCTCATCACCATCAATAAACAACAATTCTCATGTACATCCTCTTGTACTGAAAATGCTGGATATTTAAAATAAAACGCATGTAAAAAATAATACATTATGCTGATGTTTTCTTGGCAACCTAAACATGCTTTATAATTCTGGTGCTTTCTAAAGTTTAATTAAGCTTTTATAAGCCTTCTTTGTAAGTGCTTATGTATTTAATTTTTTTAAATCTTGAAACAGATCACCAAAACGGCGGCGCTCCCGGTCTGGTTCTCGGTCTCAACGATCACGCCACCGGAGGTCCCGTTCTCGATCACGGGACAGGCGCCGTTCATCTCCAAAATCCCGATCACAGGAACGACGTGACCGGGAGAAGGATCGGGAGCGCAGACAGAAAGGCCTTCCTCCTATTAAGGCTGAAGCAGTTAGTGGTGAGCTATATTATTCAATTGTTTTATGTTGCAGCAATCTGTGTTAAGCTTTGGCCAGGCCATATTCACTGTATTTAGATATATGGAGGAGATTTATGTTCAATAACCAAAATCATTGGGCAATTTGGTTTTTGACGTGCTTTTCCCCACCTCGTAGTAATAGTGCAGGACATTGCATAACACTGAAAAAAAATTCATATGTGCCGAGTTCTCATAAAATTCATGTTAAGTAAATTGTAAGATATTTTTTCTTTTGAAGAACACTCTCAATTTGTAGAATATGAAAACATTTTTGTTCATTCCTATGTGGAGTGCCGCATCTCGCTTTTTAAACCGTTTTTTTATTTTTTTTATTTTATCCAGTTTGTAGTACAACTCTCTGGGTAGGACAGTTGGACAAGAGAACCACCCAGCCAGATGTAGCCAGTCTTCTAGAAGAATTTGGACCTATTGAGTCGATCAATGTAAGTGTTTTTTTTTTTTTTTTTTTTTTTTTTTTTTTTTTTTATATTTACCATTTAACCTCTATGTTCAAAGCAAGAAAATATAATATTGAATATTGTATTTTTGAGATTGACCATGTTTTTCTTGTGTAAAATGTCACTTTTTATATATTCTATTATTATTATTATTATTATATATTTTTTTAATTTATTTATATCTTGATGTTTTAGTGCCCAACTGGTTGTGCTTTCATTTTTATTTTATTTTTTCTTAATAGTAACCTATTTCCTTGAGTTCTAGTGAGCTTCTTATGGGTTATGCCATCAAGCAATTTGGTGATTTGAAAATCTGACCAAGTAAGGCTAAATGGAATCCTCCCATTTTTCTGCATCATGTTCAGATTTTGTTTTGAATACAAATAACAACCTTTAACATATTCTGCCATTGTAGGTCCTGTAAGTGGATTGTTTTTTTCTTTTTTTTTCTTCCTTAAAACATTATTATTTTTTAAACATTATTGTATTGGTTTTCAGATGATACCTCCTCGAGGCTGTGCTTATATTGTTATGGGTCACAGGCAAGATGCATATCGGGCTTTACAGAAACTGAGTAGAGGAAGCTATAAAGTAAACCAGAAAGCAATAAAGGTAAGACTCCTGAACTACAGACTGTTATTGGACCTGTAAGCTATTGAACATATACATTAGAGTGTTACATTTATAGTATGATTTATTTATTTTTCTTTTTTTTTTTTTTTAAAGACCTTGACTTGATGATGTGTAACATGTTTTTACACAATTTAAACTATATAATTACAGCCTTTATTTTTTAACTACTTTGCTTTGATGGTCATATTGTTTTCCTTTCTAAAATGATTAGAAACCTTGGGAAGGTGGGAGGAACTATGGATTCAGATAAGATCAGTGTTCACTCTAGTTGAAGACATCCTCTCCAAATAGCACAATTGACAATATACCTCAACAGCAGACTAAGGTGCCATAGGATAACACTCCTTCTCAAGCTACAGACAGACTACAAGTTTGTGATGGAACCCCTATGACTCCTGTCTAAAAATTGTTTTTATGTTCTTGTCTTGCGTACCTGCTAATGTTGGTTACATAGCTCACAAATATGTTTAACAAACTACTGTGGTACTTTAAAAGTGAGTTTTGGTAGCTGTTTGCTATTGTATGTGCCTCAGAATCCCCAATAATCCTATCGTTCAATTTTTGTTTGAGATGATGTGTTTGTTTTTTTTAGTTAAGAACTTGATTTACAACTTTTTCCCTGCTCAATCATGCTCTGTCAGACTTAACATTTTCAAACAAATATTTTTATCATTGTTCTATGGTCCTTTTTAAGAGCATAATCAAGTGGGGGGGGGGGGGAAGCTGGATTCAGTTTGCGAAAAGAAAATGTATCTCTGCTGGACCCAGGAGGAATTCAGGACACCTAGATGGTGGATGCTGTGTATGTAAGAGGGGCTTGATTTCTTGAGCTCTGTGCTTGTGTCTATTGATGCAATTTCCTGCTTCTGGGCCAGCAAGAGGAGTGGGCTGTGGTGTCAATTTAAATCGTATCAATTTGATTATCTAAGGCTCTCTTTCTCACCCCCATCTCCAGCATTCATAGTAAAAAAAAAAATGCAATAATTTGTATCCCCCATCGCCCCCTTTTTCGTTAACTGTTTAAATGTTCTTTGAAATTTACAGATTAGATTATAGAGGGATCAAAGCAATTTTTTTGTGAGCAGGCAAATAACCTTATGTTTAAATCATACGCTTTTTAAAATGCATTATGTATCTTTTGTGAGTTTCATGTAATTTTGATTATTCTTCTGCCATAGAGCAAGGTTTGGAACTGGAGAGTACTTTAAACAATTATAAAACATGTTTAAATTCTGATTTAAAATTTTGAGATGTATTGTTACAGAATTGTTTTCACTTATAGATTGCATGGGCTTTGAACAAAGGAATTAAATCTGATTATAAGCAGTACTGGGATGTTGAAAAAGGTGTTACTTATGTACCATGGAATAAAGTTAAACCTGAGGAACTTGAAAGTTTTTGTGAAGGAGGATTGTTGGATAATGAAACGCTATGCCCAGGTAATTATCCTTTTGGAATTACAGTAGTCAAAGTAAATTTTTTTTTGTCAGACTATTGTTTTGTTTTTTTGTTTTTGTTTTTTCTTTTCTGTACAACACTAAGATCTAAAATTTGAGGTAACATAAACAAATTCTCTTACCCCTAGAATGGAAAGCGTTTGCTAAGAAGCCAGAGGGTAACGGTGTATCTCAAAATGAAGCGGCGGAGAGTGCACAGATTGATAAGATTGCTCCTATGTCTCAAGGACTACCTATGATGTCTGTACCAATTCGTGCCCCAATGCCTGGAATGGTGAGTCTATTACAACTTCATATGCAGTGTGCCTCATAATAAATTAAACATTTTTTGGGGGGGTTATTTTTGTTAAACCTGCTATTGTCACATCTTGTAAACAACAAAACATTACATATATTTTGTGCTGTGAAATGCCACCAATAATTTAAATCAGAACAAAGTTCAGTGTTGGCTGCAGTCAAACCTGGTTTCACCAGCTACTTGAACCTAATTTTAAGGTTTACACTTTAAAAACCAAAAGTTACTTGAAGATGTTTGAAAGTACTACTTTATTCAATGGATAGTAGATAAGTTAAGCAGCCTTCTAGTAGAAGGTCAAACGCTATTAAAGGTATATGGATGTTTTATAGTTTTTTTTTTTTTTGATGCATCTTATAGAGGACAATCAGTAGTGTATGCATGAAAAGAAATCCCAAATATATATAATCTCTAGGGAGAGACACGCAATGAGCGCCAAAGGCGCTCAGCGCGAGGCTCACAATGCGCGCCGAGGGTGCTCAGAGGATACTTACATTGTGTGGCAAGCCGCATTACCTGCCTTACAATTTTATGACCGTAATTTGACGGGCAATTCGCTAGTTAATATAAAACTATGCGTATAGACAGAATCCATGTAATGTGTATTTCTGATATAAGTATTATGTGTTTAAATTAGAGAGTTAACAATTGGGAAGCTTCCATATACCTTTTTCAATTAATCACAGTTGTCATATTTATAGCATGTTCTTGACGATAGGCAAAAATGTTTTTTAAAAAGTGGGGAAAAAGTTAGTCTTTAATCTTTAACTGTTCATATTTACTTTACTGGGAGATAACATGGGTTTGCTCTTAACATGATTTGCCATTTGGGAGGAAACTGCAATGAAGATTAAATGTTCAAAAGGAAGATGGACATTGTTCCAATAGAAGCCAGCTCTGACACTAATAAATTTTTTTCTTTCTAAAAATCCTTTTATGGTAAAGGCTTACTAATGTTTTGTTTTTTTTGTGGTGGGGGGGAATCACATTTGTGAAATATGTAAATCTTACTACATTGGTCTTAAGCAAAAGGGTTTGAATCGAGCTGAGCTTTAGATAGATGGAAAAGGCATGCTAGATAAGCCTTTCTGTTGCTATTTTCTGTGAAATTCTTGTTTCTATGCTGAAACATGTAAATGTTCAAAATCCTTAATGTTTATTTGTAACACGCCAACTTCCGTAGCGCTTTACAGGGGGTAAGTACAAGTCGAATCAACAATTTTAGCACATTTCTAAAGAATGGGAGCCCCCTGTCTTTGAACTTAGTATTGTATGTACATAGTACTTTCCCTAAACCACCTTACAATATTGAGAACTCACACTTACTATCTAAAGCTTTTCCTCCTATCATGCAAAGATGGTTGGTACTTGGCAGCTAGATTGAGATCTGATGGGACATATAATTTAAAATGATTTAAAGGGAATGTTCCACCACTTAAGGTTTTTATATTAAATGGCACTCTTGAGAGAAGAGTATTTCTATTTAAAAGTTTGCCAGTTACATTTCCATGTTTATGGAAACGTGGAAGCTGCTTTTAAAGCTTGCATTTGTCACACTTAAAATTATTAGCCAATTGGGTCAATCTATACCTACAGTTAAAAGAAGTCTTGTAGCAATTAAAGGCAAGTAATTAATTACTTTTACACTAAAGTTTATTTAGTGTTTTTAACCCATAATTTGTTCCCAATGGTCACTCTGCTTTGTCATCCCTAAAGGACCACTGCAGATTAAAAAAAAACTTGTATGTACCAAAATAATTATCTGTACCTGTATGACAGTCATGAACATTTTTTGAATATAAACTGTTTTTTTTTTTTTAAGACTTGTATACAGGAATCCATTTTTCTACTTTTAAATAAGAGGTGTGTGTGTGTTTATCTAATTATTTGTGGAGGGAGGAGGAAACTATCAGAAGTCCAGAGTAATTGTTTAATAACGTGGTAAGATTGACCCCAACATCTTCTCCTCGTTGGCCCAGAAGCGGGACATTGCATCAGAGAATGAAACTATAGCTCTTAAGAAATGTAACTGCCCTTCTGATACCCAACTTCATTTATAATAAATCCCTCCAGAGGCATTGTGTTTTTTTTGTTTTGTTTGTTTTTCTAATTACAAAACTAGCTTAACTTTGTCTGAATTGTTTTCCACCATATGTATTTTTCATTGTGCAGTGGTCCTTTTTAGCTTCCTTGAGAGTTGCAGCCTTAGGACAGAACTGTTTGTAAAAATTGTTAAACTGCTTATGTGAGTTAACATGCAGTTATGCCCTCCTTTTTTTTTTCTTCAGTCAGTGCCAGCCCATCAGCCAATGGCAGCTCATCAACCAGTGCCATCTGTTCCATCTCATCAGGCAATGGTTCAGCCCCATCAGGCTGTTAACCAAGTGCCCCCTCATCAGGGCTTACCACCACCTCAAGGGCCTCCTCCTCAAGGGCTACCTATGCCACAAGGGGTTCCTCACCCACAGGGCATGCCTCTTCCACAAGGAATACCACACCCACAAGGAATTATGCCACCACAGGGAATACCTCCCATACAAGGGATGCTACCTCCTCAAGGAATGCCTCCTCATCAACCTGTCCCTGGAGTGGGAGCTCTCCAGCCACCTGCATTTGCAGGTCTCATAAATATTCCTCCACCAGGGTTTGCACCTGGAGTTCCACCTCCACCATTTATGAGGGCTGGTTTTAACCCAATGCAGTTGCCACCAGGTAAGCCATGGTTTAGACTTTTACTATTGTTAATCAATTGCATATTTCTGTATGGAAGGCATACTGTTCCTTTTAGATCTGATTTGTCCATTTCTGATAATTGAGCATTGGTGCTTGGAAATTTAGTGTTTTTTTTTTGGTATTTTTATGAGCACAAATAAATATGAACATTTGAGCCACTAATTGACCTACCTAAGATATCCAAAAAATAGACCCCTCTGCTAGACAACAATTGAAGAAACTGAACATGTAATGCCTATATCTGCTTATGCCATTATACGGAAGATTGTTGTATTACTTGAAGCAGATTAAAAAATATATATATATTTGAATAAGGCTGGCAAAGGAAAAGCCCTTGTTTAGCAAACGTGAGGTACTGACTGAATGAAATATGTTAGATTTAAACCAATTATATTTTATAGCAACTTCAAGTTTTGCACCACCAAATAATATCTTGACTTTATTTACTAGCTTTTGTCCAACTTGAGACAAAAGGGCCACTGTATTTTCCTTTATTGCATCTGAAAGAGGGCATTTGATTTTTTTTATTTTTTTTGAAAATTAGGCTTCAGTTGCAGAACATACTGCTTTGAATGCATAACTGTCTTTGGGGATATTTCCTCCGGATTTCTTGTTAGTCTCCAATAAGCGGTTAAATATTCTTCATGAATTTTTTTTATAACGTTTAAAATGTGGTCTTTTAAATACATTATAGAAAATGTGCATTAAATGTCCCTTAATGCAGACAAATTTTAAAGACATATACATGTGAACTGGGTTTCAAATGTTTGGTAAGAAACAGGCAATGATTAAATAAAATGTGTTATATAGAAAAGTTCAGTATACCTAATTATTATTATTAATAATAATAATATTTACATAATTTTTTGGTTATTTATTTTTTATTATACTTTATTTATAATGCGCCAACATATTCCGTAGCGCTTACAAAGTTAAATGCAGGAGAGTAAAAGCCAGCTTTGCACACACAGGAAAGGCTGTCAGATACATAGTTTGACCTTTCTGGTAGATACCACAGGAAGTAACTGCTGCTGGATGGAATCACATGGTTGGGTGGAGCCTGAGCTCACAGATGAATCAGACCACAAGTGTAGAGAGATACTACATATCCCTGGCTGCTTTGCCATGCAGGAACCCCAGAATATGATACAAATGTATCAATTGGCCAAAACTAAGTATGCATTTTAAGCAAATTTTATCAGGGATTTTCAGGGGTGTCGAGTAACAAAAGCTGCAATTTGCAAACTGAAGGGATTTAGCGAATATCAGGGTGAGTTTGTAATTGTTTGTTTTTAGCATTTTTTCATGCTTAAAATGTTTGCACGCACTACTGATTCTCCTGTATTCATTCATTATCCATGGCACTTAGATATGCCTTTTAAGTTGCAATTGATTATATAAAATTTGCTTAATAGCAAAGCATGCCTTTTTAGTTCTGTTGTGTTTTCAAATCAGTTGTAGATATAGGCAGTGTAAAACTAGTTTAAATACTCTTGTGATGTTATTGCACATTCAAAATTGGTTCTAATGACTTGTGCGATAAGTAGTACCACATTTGTTAGCTGCTAATGAATTCTTGGAAGGGTACAACTAAGAATAATAGAGGGAAATTCAAGTTGCTTTCTGGTTAAAAAATATATATTTGTAGAAAGTGGGGGGAATTCAACCATTTTAACTTTATTGCATGCAATTATGTTGGGAGTTGCCTTCTTAAAGGTATATAGAACTTCATGTATTATTGGTTTCTGCAAACATGTTTTGCAGGAAAAAAATCCTAAAATAAACATTCATAAACTTACCCTAGAGTTTGCAAAATTTCTTCAGAAAGTCCAAGCTAAATTAAAATCAAAAGCAGCTACAACATTAATGCAATTTCTGTGGATTTGGCGCAGCAAAAACATCATGGGATGTGTAGTCCTTTGCTCCCCCTGCAAGGAAGCAGCTCATGCAGTGCTGCTCCGGATCTCTGCACTGGGCTGCTGTTGGCTTCAAGATTAATATAGGGTTAAAAACTGTACTTGAGTGCAGTTTTTCATTGGTATGGGGTGCCTATAAAGGCACCCCTTTAATGTGTGAGACATTTTTCTTAGTAAAATAATGGCATCTACAACCCTACCAGAGTGATGTCAACTGCCCTTTACAGCCACAATGAAACATACTTCACAAAAGTTTCTTGCATAGTGTTCTCTCCCCACCGACTCTAAGAGCTTTAAAATCCCCCAAAATATGATTCTCCCTGCCCAATGAAGATTACATCTCCATGTTGGCAGTTTATGGTATTAAGTTTATCAATCAGTTATTTGTCAGGGCTTCCCTCAAACAGCAATGGTTATGTTAACTCATTTTGTGTTTTGTTTTAGCTGTTCAAAAGGTGGAAAATCCCAAGTTGGATGACAGGGCTGCGTTTTTTGTAATTTATCAAGGGAGGAAACGGGCAGAAGTTCGGAGAGTTTGATTCTTAACTAGATAAGATTTGAGTTGATACCACACCACTTCCTCCCTCTCTAGCCCTGAAGTGATGTAACCATAGCTCTCTGGAAATGTAAATACCCCTCTCACACAAATCAAAGTAAAAAAAAAAAAAAAAAGGCATACGGATCTGTAGAATATTCAAATAGATAGTGATATAGCACTCTTCCTTTGTTTTCAAGGCCTAATTCCAAATATAGACTTGATGTGAACAATCTTCCCATCAATGTATTTTGATTTCGGCACAGGTGTCAACAATTATTTTATTTCAGTTTAAAAAAGTGTTTGTTTTTTTTTCGTTTTGTTTTTTCTCCCATACCTGCTTAATTATGCTTTGTCAGTTGTCTTATCTTGCAATTCTCATGTATTCATCTCAAAGTATACTGTATGAAGAATGCATCAGTTAAAGTAAAACTTATTAATTTTACAGTATACATTAATTTAGGCCAGGGTTCTCCAAACGTGGTCCTGCGGGGCCGCACCCAGGCCTGGATTTGATTTCCTTTCTTTGCACAGGCGAGTCAATCAGGATAACTGAAGAAGCAATAGTCTCACCTGCTTGCAGCAAGGATATCCACAAATCCAGGACTGAGTGCAGCCCTCCATGACAGTTTGGTGACCCCCTGATTTAGGCCATACCGTTTCTTCTAGCTTACAAGTCCTTGGGGCCACCATTTCTTAACCTTTACTGTTATATGTAAATTATATTTAATATACTCCATATCCTAGAAGAGTTTTGAAATGTATTCTTACGAACTCCGCTGACACCCACTTTGCAAATTTGCTAGCCCCCGCTATAGTGCTCTATTTGCTAATGAGAATCTCATTGGAAAGTAGTAATGTTAAATACTTTGCAAAATATTTACAGGTTTAACATTCAATCTGTTGAAAATAGTTAAATACAAATACTGGGAACTGCAGTAGTGCTTATGTTTGAGAATACATGTCTCCTATTGTGAGGGGAACCTTACTAGAAATGAGTAATTTTATGTATCGTACACAACATGTTCTTGCTGAAAGGGCCATTTGCTAAACTGACTTTCAGTGTGTGATACATAAAATGACACATCTACAATATACAATGAGATGTGGTGCTAGATGCCATAGGAAAGTAGCTTTGTGTGCGAACAAGAATCACTTATGTGCCCAGCCGGCAGCTACTTGTTGAAATGTGAGATGCCTGTGGCTAGTCTATTTCTTCGCTTTTGTACTTCTATGTGGCATACGTTTGGAATCCCATAGTACAACATAACTTTTTTTTTTTTAAATAACCTTTTTATTTTTATGAATTTTATTTCCATTATTAGGCTTTCTACCTCCTCCAGGGCTTCCTCCACCTATGACTCCAGTATCTATGCCACCTCCTACAACTGGAATTAACATCCCAACTTGTAAGTGTTCACAAACCTCATCGGTCATGTCGTTTTTAGAAAAAGAAAAAAAAGAAACCTTTCTAATCCTCCAAATATGTTCTTTAAGAATGGGATAAATACTGGGTGTAATTGAAGAAAATACTTGCAAAAGTTTTGTAACTTCCTTTTTAGTCTCATGGTTAACCTGCTTTCCCCATCTGCTCTTTGCCTCCCTAATCACATGATATATTCAATTACAGGTGAGAGTTTCTAATAAGAGAAAGATGGTGACAACATAGGGAAAATGTTCTGGAATTTGTTTCCTTATTTGGCTGGTTAGGGGATTACATGATTTAGGATGAAAAACAATTGATGGGGAAGTAGAAAGCAGGGGATCCATGACCAAGAATAAGACCTAATAGTAATGAAGTATATCTAAACTCTGAAACTAAAATTCAAGTGTAACTTTTTGCTTACAATTGTGATGTAATATCTCAAACAATGTGATAAGATTTGAGGATCTTATGAATTTAATGTAGGATTTCTATGAGTAACACAATGTTTCTTAGCTACTGCAGGTAGTACACCTAGTGACTCTTCTAAAGAGCAAGCCCATGGAAACACAAATGTAATGGGATCTGCCCGAGAAAATGTGAATATGGACACAGATGATGATGAGGAGAGAGGATTTGGGTCTGCTCCACAAGGAGGGCAAAATAATCCTCCAGGACCCATGAACCCACATCATGGTAAGTTTTCTTACTATTATTTTGAGCGATTAAAGTTTTTGGTGCGTGTTTTTTTTATTCCAAGGTTAGCATAGAACAGGGCATGTGTATTTAATAGTGTGTGCCTAGTATGTTGGAATCTGGAGGCATCTGAAAAGGTGGGTTTGCCTTAGTTTTTCTGAATTTCTCATTTTGATTATATACTCGATAGCGAATTTCAACATAACCATAATGTAGCCTGAAATGTAGAATAGAAATCGTGCTAATGGGCATTGCCGTTGGCACCTGAGGCTTTCTTTGTTCTGTGAACAGTATATTGTTTCTTAGCAAGTCCTCACTCAGACTTTACAGAGTGAGAGTTTGCACACGTGCCAGTAAATTGTCATCTCAATCGGTACTACAGTGCAGAACTACACTTTTAGAACACCTGGGCATGTTAACAGCTTTTTATTTATATACTTGACCTTTATTTTAGTTTTCATGAGTGTAACTTGTTTTATCTCTCAAAAATAAAGCACATAATTAGAGAACTTTGGATTTTCATTATACTTGAATGTTGGTATCTGTAAGTGATAACATCTTGTTTAGATAAGTGAAGTCACACTATTCATGAGCAAAACTGAGTGTTTAGGGTTAAATGTGTAGAGCTGCAAGTATTTTGATTATAGTCATACATGCATAAATGGATATAGAATTAATACATGTGCTCTTCCATGTGATTGATTTTTAGGCCTTATGTAAACCGTTCAGATATCAGAATGTTAATTAATTAATCTTATGTCACCTATTCTAGTTAATACTAATGTATTTTGAGTCACTTTTTTTTTATTTTTATAACATAGTTCCTCTACCTAAAAAAAAAAGATATACAGCTTCTTGTGTGCTCGGGAATGTTTGTCAGCAAAGGTTTCAACATTTCTTTAACTAATCGCAAACTTTTTGCAGCTGAATCAAAAACCTATTCATGCACTTTTTAGTCTTAAATTAGATTTCAATATTATACATGTCACTTTCATAAAATTCACTATTTATGCATCCACGTGGTTGGTATTAACACTTTCTCGTTTGATATAGTTTTTATCTAATGGCAGTATTATAGTAACATAACATTTGATATATGCATAATCATATGAACATGTTTTTAGTGAAATACGTACATAGAAATTAGTAGAGTACAAGAGTCATAAATAAGTGGGTGGTTTCAATAAAGTAAGACTTAAAAGATCATTAAATACCCACTCACAAGTATGACATGAAAAGGCATAGCACAAGAAAAGTGGTTATTTTTTTAGAATTAAGGTGCTTGTAAACTTCTTACATCAAGACAATTGCCTTGAGAGAAAAAAAAGGAAAGCCATGTCTAGTACAATGTTTTACTAGTTACAAATATAACTAAGTAAGCTTTAAAAAAACAAACATTTTAAAATAACTAAATTGCCATCCATCATTTAATGCCTTGTTGGAGGCTCTCACTCACCATCCTTCTCAGAGGACATTCCCCAGATACCTAAACAGGGAAATGAGTTCACTTCTAAACGCCATTAGTAGACTCCCTATTTTGGTTTGGCTGTAAATTTAAAAAAAATGAATAAATGTTTAGCAATGAGTATTATTGGGTATGTTGTATGCAACTTTATTTTGAGTTCTACTCGTACTATCAAAATGTCAACATATGTCATAATGTCCAACACAAACGTGTGTGTTTTGGTGGAAGACCATTCTAATCTAATAAATCCACACTTTTGGCTAGTATGCATTGCCGTGGATATTTTTTTTCAACAGGCTTTACACTAAACATGGAATAGTTAACTTAATTATTTTGTTGTATTGAGAACATCTTAATTGCCTTCATTTGTCGTACCTTAGACAAGCATCTGAGAACTATTATTAAATACAATATTTTATCATATATTTTTCATTTATATAACTAAAGCTGGACCCAATCATGCAAACCTACTTCTTTCCCATCTTAAATAGTTTCCTTTTTGTCAATCTTAGTGGCATCAAGGAGAATAGTTAACTTGAATTGGGATATTTGACATTATAGATTTTCTTGATGAATATTGATCTTTACATATGGACAAACATTTTGGTGTTATAAAAGTATAATAAGAAACATTATTTAATAAACCCCTTATACTGTATCCCTGTGGTTGGTCAGAAACACTATACAATTTCAGTGCTCATAGTGACTGAAAACTTTTGGGGATAAATCTGAAACACGCTAACATTTCATCATTTTGTGCGAAATACAAACTACAAATCTCCTGTATAGAAAATGTTTAAAAACTATTAATGGTGGGGGTGGTAAACTGTTCAAAAAGAAACTTCACAATCATATGAAGATGATGTATAGCGTATACTAAGTATGAAGCATTCACTGTGGTCGTCGAATAAATAGGACCAAGAAATGTCATGCGTGCAAAGATAACTACAACATATATTGTCATAGGATTCAATACAGTAAACATTCCTCAAATCCAAATTGGGGATGCTGCAGACTATGAAGGTAAGATTTTCTGTAGAGAGATTTATAGCCCATTAACAGTTTTTTGTGAATATCATGCAAGGACATCGGTTGGTATGCTATCACACAACACAAGACTTACACTAGTTTTAAAATAAAATATTTGTATAGGAAGGCTCATTTATGATCTCTACACCTTTAATTAGTGAAAGTATTAAATGATGCACGTTCAAGCACTAAATACTAATTTGGAGTATTTAGTCTCAGGCTCAACAGTCTAAACCATTGAATTAGCAGAAATTTGCCACGTGCTTCCATATATAACTTGCAGATTCTGTTTTACAGTTTTTGTACATGCCTTTGTCTGCAATGCTTACACATTATTATATGGATTCTTTGTAGTCTGCTATAAAGAAATACCATGTTAAATATATGTGCATTGTTTTATATACACATACATTTGATACTGAGAAAATGTGCATACCTAGACATTGTAAAACACTCATTTAGTGCTTTGAAAACTAATTTTGTTATAGCAATCAATGATGTATTAAATCTCTATGTATTGTTTTATTTTAAATAAAGTCTGGTTACAATTCTGTGCGTGTGTAGTGATTATATATAGCTTGACCTGAACATACACGAACAAAGAAACGCTTGCATCTGCACACTAAAGTTTTAAAAGTTGCACAACTTGTCTTGCCATTAATATTTGAAGATAAACATGCAATATATATTATTCCATGAACACCACCTATATACGTCTATACCCATTTTCTACCCTTCAGTTACTGACTTTTTATTCTCAGGGAGCTAGCCCTAATAGATGCATGCATCGACAAACTGGTGCTTTTTAAAAAGGAAAATGTCACTTGCATATGTTGGTCCAAACATTTATTTCTATTTATAAATTTGTTTAAATTAAAACTGACCCATACTGTTTGATTTCTACATGGATCAGATGTGCAACTCAATACAATTTTTCTTGTAAGAAGCTGAAATTTCTAGAGATGCTACTTCAGAGAAGAATCTGGTATACAAGCCTAAATTGTATTGCTTTTTTTCATGTTGCATACTAATGGACCCAAGATTCCCTTATGCAACCTAGCCTGTTGTAGTAGACCTTCTCTGTAATGACCTATGCAACAGAGCTGGCATGACGAGAAGAACTGAGAAGACTTCTCTCTACTCCCTGTTTGAAACATATTAAAGTGTGTTCGATTTGAGACAATTGGTCCTCCTGGTCATCCATGGTTGCATTATTTATTTGTCTATTTCAACAGAGGTGTCTAAGATTTAGTCATTGAATTTACATTTGGTGGTCTTCAAAACAAGATCTATTCTGCTAACAGTGTAAAATGTCCCACTCTGCCACATTAAAACATGTGCCTTAATATATGTATATGTCCCTCTTCTCACAAACCTACAATTAATATCTCCGCTGTGAATGGCCATGGTTCTCTTATTACTACTAAATATTCAAGTCACCAATTGGAGATCTTCTGGAGGGTTGCCATCTACCTTTTGGGCCCCCATTTCCTAAAATATCTTGCCAGTTTGAATAATGACATAAGTGCTTGAGCCTTTTCTTTTTTTTTTTTTTTCTGGGGGAGTGAGCATAATTGGAACAGCCCCATATAGGACTAAAAAGGTTAAGTGCATAAGTACACACCCCACCATCTTAAGATCCTGCGTTTCATGGTACATTCAATAATACTGGAATACTGTACTTTGGTTCAACTCTTGGGTCCTAATGCAAGACATTGTTCAAGGGCAGTCAACAAATGAAGAAATCCCATCTCCTGAGTTGTCATGCACCATAAATACATTGTAAAACTTTCACATGAAGTAAATAGTTCTGTAAAAGTTCTAAAATTAAGCGGCCTGCAACTATAGAGCAAAGAATGAACAAACAGCTGTTGGTAGACAATTTGCATAAATAAAAGTATAGATCTTAAGGGGACATGAAGAGGTCTTGGTTTTTATTATTAAAATAAACTACCTAATTGTTTGCCTAATTAGATTTGCACAGGCTGCTGGGACAGTCTTTCATTGGCTAGTCTATCTAGCCCTATAGAAACATGCATCAGATGGAGCAGAACTTTGCAGGGACAGTTTGTTTCGGTGATTTAAACATTTATTACATATGCAAATAAACAGTTTATTTTAATATTAAAACGGGGAATCATTCATGTTCGTTTAACACGGATAATGAACATGTTTAATAGCATACATTTACGTTATTCTAAGACTTCTAGTGTATTGTATAAAGTACATTTACATGTAAGCACATATGCAATGTGTGAGCTTGAAACAAAGGTTATATCTGTCACCTATGTTCATAGAGAAAGGAGGTGATGGAAAGAACACTGAAGGAATGAAGCAAACAGACACAACTTTTCGTTCTTAGCATTGGTCAGCAGAAGCTTAACAGAATGCAAAGCAAAATTTACGTTGGATTTACGTTTTAAGCCCTTGTTTTTTTTTTTTCATATTCAGTGACCAATCTTTGATTAAAACAATAGTTTAAAAGACCACTGTAGTTCTATATTTAAGTTCTACTCTTGTGAATAAATGATGACCCCAAAAAGTTATCAAATTTGCAGTGTGGGGAGGAAATGGGTTATGGATTCTCTTTCCCTGGTTTCCTATGAAAGCTCAGGAATTCCTGACAAAGTATAATTGCATTCATGTTTTATAAAAACTTTTAGATTTTTTTTTTTTTTTTTAAATCCTTTTGCTTAAGTTTATAGTTCTTAAAGACTATATTAAGTGTGTATAGGACTACAGTGATGCCTTAAAGGGACGTGGGAGGTTTCTGGATTTTACTAAGAATATAATATACCAATGTATTTACTTTTATGTGCTTTTTTTTTTTTTTTTTAAATCAACGTGCTTATATGTTCTGCATAAAATCATACAAATTCTGCCTATTTGGGCCTGACCTCTGTGGCTCAAGAAGTGGTGGTCCATATTAGCCCGTCGGTGACATCTCTCAAGTAGTATGTTGCAGAATGCTGCCACTAATTGGTTACTATGAACCTGCACACCCTGTCCTTAGAACGCTGTCTTCATGAGCTTCAGAGGCAGAAACCAGTTGGGAACTATTTGTAAGACTTGAGGCTTAAAACAGAGCTTTTAATCACTTGATAAAATTAGCAGAGATATATAGGTATATTATATTCCAAGTAAAATTCAGAAATCTTCCATTTGAAATAAATTTACATTGTTTTATTAATGTTTGGTCATTGTATACTGGTTTAAACTGACCTACTTCACTTTTGTATTATTTTACACATTTCTATGGGGCAATTGCAATATAACGATGTCCATACTGAAGAAGTCTGCAAGTTAAGCATTGAAGACCTAATATTCTAAAACTGCACCCAGAAGATCAAGAAAGGAGGAATAACGCAGTCTTTAGGAATGGTAAAGTGTGTTTTGTAAACTCTGGATGCCAAGGTGTTTCAGTGCAACACATGGTCAACAATTATGTACACATTAATTGTAGATGTAAAGTACATTTCACAGCAGACGGATAGTACAAAGATATCCTGGGCACCCAAGACCAGAAGCATGCTGGGAATGTTTTACAAGGATGGAACTTGTCATTTTTCCCTCGTTCCTTAAATCCTTGTTTGTTTTTTATAGAAAATTTATACAAACTACTTTCATTTATTTACCGTTCTCTGGTTTAAAACTTATTTGTTAATGGGGTGAATATTCTGAAATACATTCTATAATCTTCATTACAAAACTCAATCTAGTAGAACTATCAAGTAATTCTGCATATTTAATTATCTTAAGCATCTTCCCCATGTTTCTAATGATTGTACAGTATATACAAATACATTCTCTAGATAACTGTAAAACTTATATGTATTCCTTGTGTTTACACTTTTTATTGCATTGTAAAGGACACTATGTAAGCAGAAATTGTATTTAAATTTATAATGAATTTTATGGGGATGTGTAGACTTTTTTGTGTGCTGTATATTAACATGAGAATTCAGTGATCTATAACTCACATGTTTTTCTAGCATGCATTAAAATAGCTTTTCCCATTGACAATTGTTATATGGAAAAGTGCAACAAAGGTTCAAAGGCAGTTCTTGAAACTGTAGCATTGTTAATGCCATCCATCTAATTTACAAGCTCTAGCTTGAGCAATTAATTCAGCATGTAGTTTTCTGTTTGTTTATTTTTGAGATCCAGAACATTTTGAAAGGGAGATGCTACACGTTTAAGGAAACTTTTATATCGTAATGTTTTAAACCTGCTGTTTTTAAATGCATTTTGGACAAATATTTGAGTTAAATGTTCTCTACATGTACCAAAAATGGAATACATTTAATTCTTCATGTGTAGTCTAAAGAAAATCTGAAATCAAAAAGCAATATTTTGCACAAAAAGAATCTCATGTTTTAATATTTTAAAACTTACCTGCTGGGTCCTCTTGCTTTAGAGATACAGCCCTGCTCATCTGATACTACGTGTGTTCGTTTGTGTAAATTGTCTGTCGTTTTCAGTTTTTTTTGTTTTTTTTTTTGCAATTGGGTTTTATAAACCTACCATGGCCCAAATTATTAGTAAATCATTTGAAAACCTGTATTACACAGTGATTAATTTACTCTGGTATAGGTAAGGTGATAGTTGTTGAACTTGTATAATGCAGAAAAACAGCAGGTTGCTGTTAAAGGGACTGTTTTACACCAAGAGGAAGTCTGTTTAGTTTTAAAAAGTATTAAAAACTGGTTTGTACAGTTGCAAGCAAAAGTATGTGAACCCTTTGGAATGATATGGATTTCTGCACAAATTGGTCAAAAAATGTGATCTGATCTTCATCTAAGTCACAATAATAGACAATCACAGTCTGCTTAAACAAATAACACACAAAGTATTAAATGTTTCCATGTTTTTATTCAACACACCATGTAAACATTCACAGTGCAGGTGGAAAAAGTATGAACCCTTGGATTTAATAACTGGTTGAACCTCCTTTGGCAGCAATAACTACAACCAAACATTTCCTGTAGTTGGAGATCAGATGTGCACAACGGTCAGGAGTAATTCTTGACCATTTCTCTTTACCGAACTGTTTCAGTTCAGCAATATTCTTGGGATGTCTGGTGTGAATCGCTTTCTTGAGGTCATGCCACAGCATCTCAATCGGGTTGAGGTCAGGACTCTGACTGGGCCACTTCAGAAGGCATATTTTCTTCTGTTTAACCCATTCTGTTGTTTATTTACTTCTATGCTTTGGGTCGTTGTCCTGTTGTAACACCCATCTTCTGTTGAGCTTCAGCTGGTGGACAGATGGCCTTAAGTTCTCCTGCAAAATGTCTTCATAAACTTGGGAATTCATTTTTCCTTCGATGATGGCAATCCGTCCAGGCCCTGACGCAGCAAAGCAGCCCCAAACCATGGTGCCCCCACCACCGTACTTCACAGTTGGGATGAGGTTTTGATGTTAGTGTGCTGTGCCTCTCTTTCTCCACACATAGTGTTGTGTGTTTCTTCCAAACAACTCAACTTTAGTTTCATCTGTCCACAGAATATTTTGCCAGTACTGCTGTGGAACATCCAGGTGCTCTTGTGCAAACTGTAAACGTGCAGCAATGTTTTGCTTGGATAGCAGTGGCTTCCTCTGTGGTATCCTCCCATGAAATCCATTCTTGTTTAGTGTTTTACATATCGTAGATTCGCTAACAGGGATGTTAGCATATGCCAGAGACTTTTGTAAGTCTTTAGCTGACACTCTAGGATTCTTCTTCACCTCATTGAGCAGTCTGCGCTGTACTCTTGCAGTCATCTTTACAGGACGGCCACTCCTAGGGAGAGTAGCAGCAGTTCTGAACTGTCTCCATTTATAGACAATTTGTCTTACCGTGGACTGATGAACAGCAAGGCTTTTGGAGATACTTTTAGAACCCTTTCCAGCTTTATGCAAGTCAACAATTCTTAATCGTAGGTCTTCTGGGAGCTCTTTTGTGTGAGGCATCCTTTACATCAGGCAATGCTTCTTGTGAAAAGCAAACCCAGAACTGGTGTGTGTTTTTTATAGGACAGGGCAGCTGTAACCAACACCTCCAATCTCATCTCATTGATTGGACTCCAGTTGACTGACACCTCACTCCAATTAGCTTTTGGAGATGTCATTAGTCTAGGGTTTCACATACTTTTTCCACCTGCACTGTCAATGTTTACATGGTGTGTTCAATAACAACATGTAATTCTTTGTGTTATTAGTTTAAGCAGAGTGTCATTGTCTATTGTTGTGACTTAGATGAAGATCAGATCACACTTTATGACCAATTTGTGCAGAAATCCATATCATTCTGAAGGGTACACATACTTTAGCTTGCAACTGTATCTTGCTATCCGTTTTTTTTTTTCTTCTCTACAATAATGAATTGCTGCAATATTTATGGGTTTGCTGTTCCTGTATGCTAATGTGCTTGATAGGGGTGGGAAAGGGGTCTAATGACTTTGCAGGTCAGGACAAGCCTGTTTTAATACTAATCAAAACGGCAAATTATTATGCATGAGCACTTTGCATATGATTGCAGCAACATGGAATTTCCAAGAACTGATTCAATTTACAAAAACACAACATCCAGCCAGTTTTTATGAATCCCAACGAAAGGTGTTTTGTGTCCTGGCCGTTGTAGTTAAAATACACATAATTTGTACTAAATATATAGGGAAATGTAGCATGTGATAAGCGTGTGAGTTTGAGACACTGTAGTGCTGCATTTAATAGGTAAAATACAGCCTTTATTTTAAGAAATTTGTGGTTTCTCCTTTTTTTTTTTTCTTTTGAGGTGTACAGGGGCCACAGTTTTTAGTCATATTGAAATCCGTGGCACCAAGGACTCGTTTCATGTAAATCCTTCCTGCCTTTGTCACATACCCACTTAAAGCAGACAATATCACATTGGCCTAATACCACATATAAGTTAATAAATATTTTAATACATTACAGCTGTATTTTTTGTATTGTGTGACATACTGTAAATTGAAGTTGGTGTGCCTTTTACACACAACATTTTTAAAGAAATCGGACTTCAATTCTAATATATACGTAGTCCATTTGTGTAGTTCACATTATTGCACACCTCTCTTTATAGTGAGTCACCATAATGTCTGCATTGATAAAAAGTGAGAAGCCCGTACTGTATAATAATTATAGGAACACAGGGAAGTGTTTATGCTACTAGTCTCAGACCAAGTCTCTGAAATGAATGATGGTCAGGAAACTTTGGAAATCTGCTTATGTTTCCTGCTTCTTCTTTCTATCCTTACTAATGTAAAATAGCGACGCAAAAGCAGTTACAGGCTTTACTAGATAGTTAGAAAAGCTGGTATTCAATCTTAGAATATTTCCTTAAAAAAAAAAAACATGTTGCCTATTTTAAAGTGCCTTTTTTTTAATGTAAATAAAAAAAAGAAATACAGCTTTTTAATTCATTATTTATTGCAATTATGCTGCTGTGCAGTCTTTATTCAACATTTTAGAATGTTAAAATGGTAGAGAGGCAGGACTCTGCACAATTGGAATATGGCCATATTTACGGCCACAAAATGAATTTGCTGTAATGGAAAACTCATTTGTTTACAAGGACACATCCAGTTGAAACAGAACTTGCCCAGAAGCAAGCTGGGTAATGACAATGGAAGGCTGCAGTAACCAATTGAATATAAAACTTAAATAGAGACTCCATATTTTTTTTTATTATTATTAAATGTTCAAGTTTAGTCATTACATTTTTATATAGAATTTTTTTTGAGCAGTGTTTTTTTTTTTTTTATATATATATATATATATAATTTGTTTTACATGATAAAGCTTTTGTAATGGATCAAACATGGGTATTGGTTGCTAGTTTTATAGATACATAATGGGTTATGTGTTAGGACAGGCTCTCACACGCCCGTGCACAGCCAGGGAACTCTAATGTTTTATTTGTAATGCATCAACATATTCTGCAGCGCTATACAGGGGTAAGTTCACGTCAAAAACATTAACACAGTGCAAAAGAATGGAGGACTCTGAGGGGTCTCATGTACCCACGGGGCTGCCTGATGCCCGCCACTGCTATATACTAATGCAGTTTGCTATATGATATGAAAAAGCGCATTACCATGTTCTTAAATATAATTTTTTCAGCCTTCTAAGTGTGATTTTGTCATAGGACCATGGGGTTTTTATACACTTTGGACTATAAAAAAAGTTTCTGCAACCACAAACACTGCAACAAATCTCTACATGAACATAAAGCATGACTTATGTCCACTAGCAGACTATTTCTTGTATAGGCGACCTATATTTCAATTAGATTAATACTATTTAATAAAAAAACATTCTTAAGACCGGCATTTATAATTTTAAATCCAGTTTTGCTATTTAAACTTGAGGACAGTATGATGCATTAAATCTTTTTAACTGTCTTTTTGCTTAATTTGTGTCTCTTATATATATTTTTACATACATTTTTTTATTTAATTGTGGATTATAAAAAAAAAAAATCTAGGTTTTTGGATAACTGCTTTATGTTTTACATGTAGTTGCATAGACAAATTTTACCTTAACGTGACACAATGGTTATTAATGCAGAACTGAGCACACTTGAATAAATACATTAAAAAAAAAAAAAAACACAAAAAACGTTCATATTTCTTGTCGCTAACCCCTGCGGGAGACCAAGCATGCCCAGCTGAATAAATACTCAGTATTCTAATCCATATCCAGCTGGACACAATCTTGTGGATCACAAAGTTAGAGATATTAATTAATGCTTAAAATACCAAACTTTCATGCTTAAAGCTCTTCTGCACAAGAAGATTAATAACCAATTGTAAGCATGTTTATGTGCAATCCCATTGCTGCAGTAATTTGTTGTATAAGTTTACGGCCATGTACAAAGTGAAATGAGACCTAATACCCATGTTTCCTTTTTTCTGTGCACAATATGTAACTTCATTTTGGAAATTCCGTAGTGATTAAGTTTACATACAGGAAAATCAGTCCATAGAACCAAAAAAAAAAAGTCTACACAATATTGTCTGCTATTTAAAGGACCTCCTGTAGTTTTAGACAAAATGGCTTACACTTTGATTATTAACCAAGGGGTTCTCTAACAATGTTTTTGAGCCAATATTCATTGAAGCAGATTCTGTTCGAGCATGGTAGCTTGTGATCATAATCCTTGGATGTGTTTTTTAGACAAACTGATGATTATTATAATTATATTATATAAATAATGTAGCTAGGTAATTTTTTTTTAAATGTTATCCTCTGTAATGCTCATATAAAATGTGCACATTGGTACACTTCTACAAAGCCTCCAGAGCAACCGATTGTTCCCTTCTGGAACCTTCCCTTTCTTAAGTTGCAATTGTATTGAGAGTTTAAATATTTTAACAAGGTGAACCAATTTTATAAAATAGAAAAAAAATAACCAATCCTGTTAAGCAATGAGGGGCGGTACAAGTAATTGTTGCCACCTTCCTTCTGCTACTCCTGAATAGGTCAAATAAATTGCCTTAACACACCACTCCTCAGCAGGACTTGTTTATAGGATCCATCATGGTGGCCAGCAGACACCAGCATTTTACACATTACAAGGGAATAAAATGAAAAGGCAGGTTTTTCCCACAATAAAGTTGTAGTTGACAATATCACCCACCTTTATTATGTAGACCGTAATTGGTATATCTTTGTTTAAAACCTGTGAGTGCATAGGTTCTCTTCATGTGTATTTCTGAAGGTCTGCTACAAAAAATATTTTGCATCTTTTTTATTTTTCATCTATAATAACTGCAACCTTTTATTGTTTTATATTTAAGTACAGTTTCTGCTATTTGTGTACCTTTTTGATGCAATGTAGGTTTATGTTTTGTATTTGTTTAAGGGACATGTAACACAATTCCCTTTTTTTTAATGCATGTAAAAGAGTATGGTTTAAAGCATTACCACACTTTTGTTTTGCATGAAAAAATATTAATTAAAACCTTTTTTAGAAACATCACTAAAATTAACAGGTACTATAGAGGGTGTGCTGTTGCAAGACCTCAGATCAGGTAAATTGTAGTAATATTTTTTTTTCTTTGTGAGCATAATTTCAAATACCCTCCTTCAGATATAACACAACATGGCTTTCAATGTACAAACTGTTGTACAACTCCAGCACTACACCGTAAGGGTTATCTCACATGCTTACAATTTGGTTGTAAATACATGCATTTGCTCATTCATTTCTAGTGTCTTATACAGAAACATTGACACAAAGCGTCATGTCCTAGCTATCGACATAGTTTCATACACCACCATGCTCCCATTTTTTGTAAATTAGGTGCAAGCTAACACCTAGCAGTGCTTCTTGCCAAGAGGGGTTAGAGAGAGCTTTACATTTATAGAAAAAAAAAACTAGATCTTGGAGTACTACATATATGGATAAGACATTATAAAATGGTATGCGTCACTATGGAGAATAATTGCGTCATATTGCTTTAAGGGAAGTTGTCACTTGATTGAAATACATATTGGTACAAAATATACTGAAGCGATGGATCCCAACATTCAGCTCACTAAATATGTTGTGGAGTAAGATTTGATAAATTCAGCCTTGTGTGCAGCACCAATGGCTGAAAGGGGAAGGATATACTTTTGCATAAAATATGTAGATTTAATTGTAAACATTTGTTAGGATATTGATCCATGGAAGACCTTGCAGTTTGAGGGCCTGCAAGGACTCCACCTCCCATTTAAAGGAGGCAGTGTTTCAGTGGAGTATGTTGTTAGTCTTCAGCTGACATAAAACATGTTTCCGTTGAGACCTAAAAAGGTTGGACTTGTGTCTTGTTTGTTCAAACTGCTACCGCTATATAACAACACCGGCTCTGCCTCCAAAACTGGTGAAGGTAAATATTTGTATGTGAGCAGAGAGCAATGTCTCTCAACTCCAATCACCAGATAGTCATACCAGCCCATATTTTAAAGGGATCGATCTGTCCTCTAAAAAACAAACTGTGATACTATGTAGTTTGCAAAGCAATACACCTTATGGGTCATTCAAGGTTTTATTGTAAACTAATGTAGTCTTTAATTTATAGCATTTTTATAATCCATTCAAAGATTACTTTTTTTAGTGAGCTAAGTTCGACAGTGTTACTCCTGTATGTATAAATGTTAAAGTCACATCTGATGCAGCAAAAAAACATTTCAGTAAAGTCTGATCCGTAACATTCTCAACACGTTTGGCAATATCAAGTGAGATTCAGAGGCAGCAGGGATGATGATGACAAAATGCAATTTAATCCTTATCAATGGCACCTGTTTAGCTTGGAACACACACTAACAATTAGTTTGTGTTAGCTATGGAAAACTTTTTAGAGGTTAACATAGCCTGGTCCTGGTGAGAAATTGTGGGTTGAAATTATATCATATAAAACAAATGGTTGAATCGAAGTGAAACGGCTGGATTTTCTCCCCTGGATGACCTGGAGCCCAAAATAATGCATACACATTATGTTTAAATATACAAGTATGTCTAACCCAGATCAAACTTTTGCTCCTTATCTATTTCTGTATTGTATTCCTCTTTTATTTCATATGTAAAACAATTTCATCTGTAAAACATGGTCTTATAAATGCCCGATTGAAATCTGGGTCTATACTGGTCCTATTATCATATATATTTATCCCAAGTGTTTTGACTGCTGGTTGAGGTGAGGGATATTTGATGTTAAATAGTAGTAGTGTCTGTTTTTTATTTTTTTCTATTTATAAGCTACAAGAAAGAAAGTCTATATAATATCTATTTGACTGTAGACAATTATTCTTACATATCAAAGATCCTTTGTTTTTGTTTGATTCCTTGCCGAGAGCAGTAGGATACACTCAATTTGTAAATTAAAATACACTTTATAGATTGAGCAATTTTGGGGCATTTTATTTTGTGATAGGGATTTCAGTCCCACGTTAGAAATTATCACGAATTATTGTGATCATATGAGCACATTCTGCTTAAAACTGAACAAAAGCAGTGTTTTTTTTATAAACATAAATGATCTCTAGTTTAGAAAAAGCTAATTTGAAGTAACAAACTAACAGTAGTAACACATTTTTTAAACCTCTTGAGTATAGAAAGTTTGATCTTGTCTGGCAACAGCAATTCTTGTCCGCTTGGAGTCGGAGGGGGATGTAAATGGGTGTTTGCTATATCATTTGGGAATTTTAATATTTGACACCGTGGCCTTTCACCTGCACATGCCCAGGAGCTGGAAGTTGCAAGGTAAGCTGCACGCCCTGCTTCTGCACAAATGGACCCAACTTTCACCAAAGTATGATGGGTGTTCCTTATCGATCAGCAGACAAACTACATTTTAAATTTTCTCTGCCTAATTATGCATTTATGCTCACATTTTTCAGCTTTTTTTTGTTCATACTACAGTTAATCGTCTTCCTTCTATGAACTCTCCTCCAACTCTTTCACAAGGCTTTTGTTCCAGTGGATTGCTATGTTTATTACTCCACTATTTTTAGATATACAGTATCCATTCACTTGACACGAATACCATGCCTGGTGTTCTACAAGTTACAACTCTAAGCTATCTGAACACCATCCAAAACAGAGCCGTTGCCAGAACAAGACTGCCATTGATAAGTGTTAAAAAACAAACACCGCCATTTTGTATTTAAACATGTTTTGTTTGTATAGTGGTGCTAAAAATGCTTTTTGCTGGCTCCTGGCTTTATTTCTTCATAGCCGTAATGACATTTGTCATGTATGTAGTGTAACAATACTTAAATGTTTGATGCATTTTTATATAAGTAAATAAATCTGTTTACAGTAACCTATTGTGAAAAGATAAACCTTTAGAAATTATTATATTCAGGATTTTATTATTTTCTAGAGAAAACCTTAACCATTTTTGCACATAGAAAACTCCATGGTCTCTGTCTTCAGTGCCTCCTGTTGCCTTGAGCCTTACTGAACAGTGTGTTCAAAAGTGGAAGGAGGCCATTATCTCATGGGGGGTGGGGGGTCAACATTTAGTATTCAACACCAAACCTCTTCCCGGCACATGCTTAGAAGCAGGCAGTCATACATCAAACTCCAAATATTGCGTTGCTGTGTTCCTGCAACGCCTACACTGGACAAGGGTTCTAGTCAACAACCTCTATGTACTAGTGGTCTATGCGGTTTGATTATATAGTTCAGATACTGTTATATATTTCGCAAAGGTTTTTTCCTAAACTACTATTTTTACTATTTAAAAATATTCTACTTACGTTGCATTCTTTTATTCATGAGACATCACTTGCTTTGAGAAACCCACAGTTGAGGTTGTATAAGGGGGTGGGTGGCACTTCCTGGAAGTCTGAGCTTTGTCATGCAAGTAGTAGTTTCAGTGTAGTAATTACATTTTGTAAAAGAAATATATAGAACTGCATGTGAAGCCATATTGAACTTGATTAACTTTAATCCCTCAATATTTATCATTGGAGCTTTGTCGGATTAATTTCCCATAAACTGGTTCCCCAGTTGACCCTTCGCTAAAGTTTTACCATCATCATTTACTTTATTTATGTTTCGTGATCCTCACGGCCTTCATATTTTAATAGGAAATAATCTTAAAGTGATACAGCAAAGGTCCTAGTTATTAAACAAGTATAATTACAATTGTTTGCTTTAAAAAAAAAGAATGAATCTTAGATAAATAAGCTTGGAGGTTGGGTATCTAAGCATAAATTACACAAAAAGTCCTGCGCTCCTAACTAGTTGCTTATGTTGTGATTATTATGGTGACGAGAGATACTAAACTAAGTAAGCATGCCCATTTGGGAGATGTTTACATGAAGAATGGAAAATTCTTGCAATACAAGAACATTAATGTCTTATTCTGATCTACCTGTATAGATCGATCAACCAAGCATGTTCATGTGGATTATGGCCTTAACTGAAAAAATTGTGAGATAAGTTATTAGGAGTATGGGACTACCCTTTCCTGTAATTTAATGCTTAAAATACCCACTTTTCAAGCTTAATTATCTTTTCCTGTTAAAATTTCTAATGACATCCAACTAATTGTAGTTATATACCCTTTTTTAATTTCTGCAAGAACTGGGACCTTTGGCCATTTGCTTCCTCACTTTGTGCAGGAAATGAACTTTTGCACTTAAAAAAAAAAAAAAAGTTAATTAATCTTAAATGTATTACGTATGGTATATTTACTTAAGTGTTAGATCTCGTTTTGAAATTTGTATGTGTACATACAAATATAGATACATATAGAAATGCTGAATTCAGGTTAGCAGCAATCTCTGATCTTGATGTAATGGCAAGTAGCATCAGATTTTTACCAAACAAATACGCAAATGAGCTGGATAGTTTGAGCATGTATTACATTGCAACACTTATCATGCAGTGCACCCCCAGTGGGACTCAACTCAAGATGAACTTGATGTTGGTGCCTTATGACAACGGCAACAACACATTTTTAAACTATCTGGGGATTTCTGTTGGTTTTCCTCTTATGTGTGTGCGTCCATTTTCCATATTTTGTAAATATACTTGAAGAATTACCTGGCTTTTTTATTTCATAATTTTAGCATATAGAGAACGAACAAAATATTCTTCACAGTTGAGGTATAATTATTAATTTTAAAATCTACAGCATGTTCTGCATCTTTCACCAGCCCAAAGGTAATGTCAAGTGTTTTATAACCAGTCAAATGTGTCTTTGAGGTGACACCCGTTCAAGCCTACAGATTTAACACATACTCTGTGTTTATTGATATGATATGCAACTCCGTTGACTTGAATGTAAAACGGATATATTGTTTACTTAACCTAGTGAGGAAAGTCCAAGTCAGACTTTGCTGGGGCAGACGATTCTAGGAGCCAGGGATGGAGTATGTATCCACATGTAGAATATACAAAAAAGGGGCCAAAGCGGTCACGAAATGGAGTACATTTTGTTAATAAAAATCCTGTATGTGCAATTGTAAAATTAAGTATTTCTAGTAAGCTTTGCGCAATAACCCATATAATCTGAAATCCATCTTGGGCTCTGCTACTTTGTTGGTTTTGTTAACCAGTACTTTATCCACTGTACTAATGCCAAGAACCGAATCTTGTGTCCTTTTTGAGGCATATCTTCTATAGCCACACTATTACAGCTGCTCTTACGGGCTGTTAATTTAAACTTAGAAATTGGTTCTACGGGGCTAATATAGACCATTTTTGTACAAACTATTTGTTTCAGGTTTTTTTTTTTACTATTTGTGTATTGTTGAAGAGGGGCATGCTCTCGCTACACAAATGCAGTCCATTATATCTCTTAAAGCCAGCAAATATGCAATGTACTCTAAATTATGTCTCTTTATTACCTGTACCTCTATTACCAATTAATTTCTACTGGGATTTTTTTTTTTTCAGTTTTACTTTGGGCAAAGTAAAAAGTTTAAAGCATTGGAAGACCATTTTCAGTACTGATGGGCCAAAGATGAGGTAGTTCAAGTAAAATAGGTTGCCTTATATAGCAAAATATATCCTTTCACCTGCTGGTAGTGAGCCGTTATTGGGGAAAAAGGCCTATGGCCTCTATTAGTAGGACAATTATACACATTTTTTTTTTGTGCTAGAAGATAGTTATGTTCTTTTAGTTGATATAGAATTGTATAACTTTTATTTTTAGATTCTTTAACCAGGTTATGCTCAGTATGTGTATTGGGTTCCAGTGGACAGTATCGGTCTGTTGATGGTTTCTATTGGTAATAAGTAAACATACATTTCTACATACTAAATTGATCAGAAGATCAAAGATTAATTTTTTACTGAATATTTTACATGATATATTTTAGGTTTCATAAAATACTTCAAAATACACAATTATGCCTTATCAGATGCATAGCAAATGCTGAATATTTGTGGGTTTGGGGTACTAAAGTCCCTGAGCCCCTGGCACTCTAGTGATTTAAAAATACAAAATGTCTCGCAATGCAACACAATTTGAAATGCTTATCTATTTAGCATATCTATTTCCTGTTTATTATGCAGTTCTGTTTACTTAATATACTCTGTCAACTAGCTATGATTGTAAATGTGGAGATATAACCATGGTTTTTAATCTCAGAATATTTTATTTTTATGTACAGGAGTTCAGCAAGGAGGTCCACCCCATGGCCAACAACATGGCCCACCTTCTGGTCCACCCCATGGCCAACAACATGGCCCACCTTCTGGTCCACCCCATGGCCAACAACATGGCCCACCTTCTGGTCCACCCCATGGCCCACAACACGGCCCACAACACGGCCCACCACATGGGCACCCACATGGCCCACACCATGGTCCACCAGGCGGACCACCGCATGGTCCACCTACTGGACCACCACATGGATCTGGAATGGGACTGCAAGCTCCATCTACTGGACTCCTTGGTGCAAGACCTGGTTTAATACCTCTCCAGCGACCACCTGGGGCTCCTCCACACATGCAAAGATTTCCTCACAGGCCACCTCACATGATGCACAGAGGTCCCTCTCCTGGGCCAGGTGGAATGCCACCTCATGGGATGAGGGGACCTTATCCACCTCATGGCCATTTTAGAGCTAGAGGCCCAGGAGATCATGGTGGTCCAGAGGAGAGAGAAGGTAGGCCATATAGAAATGATAGGCAAGGTTTTAATCCTGGCAGAGACCAGGAAAGGTTTGGCAGAAGGCCTTATGGCAACAGGAATGAAGATGAGAGAGAGCACTTTGGTAACCGCCCTGATGAGAGAGATTATGACAGGCCTCCCAGTCGTGGAAGAAGAAGCTGGGGCAGAGGAAGTCCTGAGCATGATAGACACAGAGACTCTGAGGAGAGAAATAGGTGGTCAGCAGGACGAGAGAGAGGGCCTCACAGAGGAATGGGGGAAGAGCAAGAAAACAAAAAACCTGATATGACTGAAGTAGAGTTTAGTGAGAAAAACCATGAATCTTTTAGTAGCCGAATGGGTAATGCAGAACCAGTTTCTGAGCTGGCAAAAGAGAAACCACAATCCTCAGGACAAAAGCCTACTGAGGAGATTGCACCTAAGGATGCCTCCTCTGCTGAACTTTCTGAAAAGGATTCAGGGCCTACTACAGAAGATCCACGCTAAGATTCACTACATTGAAAGTAACTTGTAGAGCTTCAGAGGTGTACAGTATGCTGTAAAATATTTGCTTCTGCTTTATTGCCATCATTAATAGTTTCTGGGGAATTGTAAACATTTGGATTTTATTTAAAATGACTACAAGCTACCCCAAAATAAAAAAAAAAAAATGAAAATAATAAAATTACCCTTGGTTCTCCCTGAGACTTTTTAAGTGTTTATTTTAAAAAGTTTACAGGATATGACTTCTCTTTTTTTTTTTTCTTTTTTTTTTTAGTGTAAAACCAAAACCCTCAAACTCTTCAAAAACATAGGGATGTGTTTTTAATAAACTCTATTTTCGTAAACAAACTGTGTGTGATATTCTTCCAATCCTGGCATAGGTGAACAGAATGGGATTGATTAACCCCCATATGGAAAAAAAAAGTCCAATATTTTAAAGTATTGTACTGTTGACATAAATGGAAATACTTGTAGCTGTTGATAGCTTTTACTACTTGTCAAAGTTCTGTTATTTACTTTTGTGATTGCTCTATCCATCATTGTAAGACAGTGATTGTTTTATTATTTTTGTCCCAAATGTTCGATTTTATCATTTTCAATTTAATCACAATTAGATTTTTACTTACAGCCAGTGGTTTAGTTATATTACAAAACAAATGCTAATATTTTTAGTTATACTATTACGATAAATTTTCTGTCATATACTTATTATACAAGTATACCAAATCAAGATTGTGCTTGCAATTTAATGGTATTTTTCAGTATTTTGCAAAATTGGCACTTTTTTTTTTTTTTTTTTTTTGTGTGACTTTTTTTAAATTGTTATATAGGCCTTAAATGGGAGTCTGGAATGTTAATTTAAGATGTATAATTTTAAACTTTTGAAATTTACTTTTTGGTCATCTTTAAATATTGTTTTATCAATTTTTTTTTTACATATATAGTTACTTGTTGACTGGAAACAATGAAGACGATAGGCACTGAAGAGTGTTCATACAGTTGTTACTTTTGTATAGGACTGTTCACTACAACAAATTAAAATGGTTCATTAAAACCAGTTTGAAAACAATGAAATGTTTAGTACTTTTGTTAAATATTTGGCCTTAAGTAATTTAAATCTGGTAACGTGTATTATGGACATCCCAAGGGTTTATAGTACATATTTTCTTTGCAACTTTTGTTACAAAACCATATTCAATTAGCCATTGATGTGTCTCTTTATAACAAGCCAAAGAATTAAAACATAGGATGTACGTTTCAATAAACTTGTACCTGTGGCAATCTGTGCTTAGACTAACTTGCAAAATCTAGTGATTATTATGTGTCTATACCTTTCTTAGGGTCTTATTCTGTTGCAAGTCTGCAGATTACATTATTCAGTTGCGTAAGTCTGCGGGCTTGGAATTTGCCACATTTACAGAGCGATTCAATTGAACAAGCATGCAACTTAAGGGCCGAAAGCCCAAACCGTAAACCATGCAGTCATAAGTATCATTTCAGAGCGTGATCTACCGATTTTAGAAACTGCAAATAGTAAATGAGACCGTCATCATGACATCAGTAAAACATGGATGTTAAACTTCAATTAATTGGCGTTTAAAGGTCTGATATGCGATCAGACGTGCAATCGGTGATCTACAAAATAATATAAATGAATGGCGATTATTGTTTTAGTCCATGTAGAGATTGCTACCATGAACCCTGAAAAGAAAGTGGTTATATGGGTTTGGGGGAAAGGCAAATAGAAATAACCTCCCTAAACCTTCACAAATGGAAAAAGGCACTTATCTCCAATTCCACAAAAACAAGCAGAGACTTGTGCCAAGGTCACCTCTTCTAGAAGAAGGGTTCTGTAGACTTTTTCTTAGGAAGTCCATGCCATAGTGCAGAATGAGCTGCTATGTAAGATTAATGAATACAAGGGCCAGTAAGACTGTAATGCATAGGTAGTCAGTAATTTTTTTTAAAATTCACCAAGTCAAAATGAAGTAAAGGTTTGAATATATATATATATTTATAATTTTTTATTATTTATTTTATTTTTTAATGGCTAAGTATTCAAAATCCTTCAAAATTATGAACTTCAAGGAAGAATTTTACGTAGCAAAGGGAGCCTAGGATGAGAGCATTGGCAAGCTTCAGTTAAGATATTTAACTTTATAAATCATTGGAGATCCAGAAACAAATACTGTCATTTATTTAAAGGCAATTTGTATGCAACATTAATGATGTCTAACTGCATTGCTGCTCTACCACCTAGTGAAGAGTAATTTTCCCTTCTCTATAGTCGACTAGGTGTGGTCAAGAGATTGGAAATTCCACAGTACAAGTTTTTGTTTTTTCCAGATCTTGGTTGTCTTGCCAAGATCTTCAGATTAAGCTCTGTAAAGTATCTTTGCGCCACTGTGTTTTGGTTGACAAATATGCATAAGATTTTAAAGGAGTGTTACAGTATTGATCCAGGGATGAATCCGATCGCCAGTATCTGGGGTCAGGAAGGATTTTTTTCCCCCCGTGTTGAGACAGTTGGCAAAGTTTCACCGGGATTTTAATTCTGTTTACCTTCCTTTTGGAACAATTAACAATAAATCCACATATTGCAGATCAGAGGAGATCTCTTTTTTTCAACCTAAATTACTATGTAACTATATCACATATATAGTTGTGAGCATGCGAGCCGTTGCAACGCTTGCAAGCTCACATAGCGAGCCCGCGGCACTCGCAAAGAGAGGGCCTCAGTTGCTGGCAAGTAGCGCCTTTGGCACTCCTTGCCAGCAACTGCGACCCTCGCAAAATTTATGCCGTTACGCAAGGAAAATATGAGACACGTTACGACCAATTACGACATCGCAAAAATCGTCCGCAACACGCGCACATGAAAACATGAAAAATACAACAAATACATAAAAAGCTTACTTACAGGAAGATGGAGCATCCAGGACCTCAAACTAAAGTTACACCTCAATTTAACTCAAATTAAAAGAGTTTAGACACTAAAAAATTCTCTAAGCGAGAGAAAAAATGGCCGGCGAACAAAAGAAAACGAGGCTAAAGGTCCCTAAACATGCAAAACGCCACCAAACCGCTACAGATATTCAGAAAAAGTTGCACGACATAGAAAACGAAGGACGCTAAATCAGCCACATTATATACACCAAACACCATTAGCTCACTTATAATTTCATTGCCGTCATTTTTTTTGATGGGCAATTCGCTAGTAACTACATAACCCCCAGTGTCCCACATAATGGGACTTCCTACTTCAAACTATATATTTTACCTCCTGCTTAGAATTTAATTAACTTATGGACGCCCTCCTGTGTATAGGGCCTAGAACACAACCTTTGCCCAATGTTTTTATTTTAAAGAGAAAATTGTAGCTATATAATGTGATTTATGTATTATGTGCTATGAATAATAATATAAACAAATAATGCAAAACCTTTATATACCTAATTTCGATAAAAGAGAGGGCATCTTTTTTGGACATGTTGGTATTTGTCTAAAAACTCAAAAACATTTACAGACATGCAAAAACAAATCCTGATTTTCAGATTCACAATTGGTACTACTGAGAGCAAAAGTGGAGTAAGGCAGGCATTTCACTCCATGTTTCCTGTTGTGAGGTGTATTAATGAAGATACAGCTTCATATACAGTGCCTTGCAAAAGTATTCACCCCCTTGGCATTTTTCTTGTTTTGTTGCCTCACAACCTAGAATTAACATGGATTGTGTGAGAATTTGCATAATTTAATTTACAGAACATGCCCACAACTTTAAAGATCCTTTTTTTTAATATATTTTTTATTGTGAAGCAAACAACGAATAGGACAAAATAACAGAAAAAGTCAATGTGCATAACTATTCACCCCCCTAAAGTCAATACTTTGTAGAGCCACCTTGTGTGGCAATCACAGCTCCAAGTCTCTTTGAATAAGTCTCTATGAGCTTGCCACTGGGAGTTTTGCCCATTCCTCCTTGCAAAATTGCTCCAGCTCCTTCAAGTTGGATGGTTTGCGCTTGTGAACAGCAATCTTTAAGTCTGACCACAGATTTTCTATTGGATTGAGGTCTTGGCTTTGATTAGGCCATTCCAACACATTTACATGTTTCCCCTTAAACCAAAAAAAAAAAAAGTGTTGCTGGAAGGTGAACCTCTGTCCTGGTACAGGTTTTGCTCAAGAATATCCCTGTATTTAGCACCATCCATCTTTCCCTCAACTCTTACAAGTGTCCCCGTTCCGGCTGCTGAAAAACATCCCCACGGCATGATGCTGCCACCATCATGTTTCACTGTGGGGATGGTGTTCTTTGGGTGATGCGAAGTGTTGGGTTTGCGCCAGACATAACGTTTTCTTTGATGCCTGAAAAGTTAAATTTTAGTCTCATCAGGCCAAAGCACATTCCCTCCATACATTTTGGGAGTCTCCTACATGCCTTTTACAAACTCAAAACGTGCCATTTTGTTTTTTGCTGAAAGTAATGGCTTTCTTCTGGCCAATCTGCTATAAAGGCCAACTCCATGGAGCATACGGCTTATTGTCGTCCTATGTACAGATACTCCAGTCTCTGCTGTGGAGCTCTGCAGTTCCTCCAGGGTTACCTTAGGTCTCTGTGCTGCCTCTCTGATTAATGCCCTCCTTGCCCGGTCCGTTAGTTTTGGTGGACTCTTGGCAGGTTTGCTGTTGTGCTCCTGGGGATCATCAAAGATTTGGATATTTTTGTATAACCTAACCCTGACTTCTACTTCTCAACAACATTGTCCCTTACTTGTTTGGAGAGTTCCTTGGTCTTCATGGCAGTGTTTGGTTAGTGGTGCCTCTTGCTTAGGTGTTGCAGCCTCTGGGGTCTTTCAAAAAAGGTGTGTATATGTAATGACCAATCATGTGACACTTGGATTGCACACAGGTGGACATAATTTCATTAATTATGTGACTTCTGAAGGTAATTGGTTGCACCAGAGCATTTTATGGGCTTCAAAACAGAGAGGGTTAATATATACGCACATGCCAATTTTCTGTTTTCTATTTCTAAAAAAATGTTTTATGTGTATATTTTTCTCATTTCACTTCACCAACTTAGACAATTGTGTTCTGATCCATCACATAAAATTCAGATTAACAAAACATTGAACTTAAGGCTGTAATGTAACAAAATCGGTAAAACGTCAAGGGGGGGTGAATACTTTGTCAAGGCACTGTATGTGTTTAGGAATTCTGTCTCACCATTGGTCTGAGGATGGTAAGGCAAAAACTGTCCAGGTGCATACCCAAATTTGTAGAGAAAGTAATCCAAAATTGAGCCAGAAACTTTTACTTTTTCAAATCGACTAGGTGGCGCTGGTAGAGATACAGTCCACAACAACCCTAATAATAGTCATACCATTAGTAGGAGACAGCTCAACCGTAAAGTCTATAGAATTATATGGCAAAGGATGATTGAGAATAGGTAAGCATTGCAGCAGCCCAATAATTGCCTTGTCTTGGAGCTGTCAACTGGCACACTGACACATATTTCTTGGTTTCTTTAGTCACCAAAAGATCTTCCACAAAATATCCAAGGCCACATTCTCTCCTAGGTATCCACAGGATTGGAGCCATGTACTACTGGAGTAGGGAGACTTGAAAGAGGCACACATAAACTGTTTGGAGGAGGTGTGATACCTTCAGGAAGATTGTAATTTCTAAAATGTGGTGAGGATGATGGGCTGCTTTTATTTTATTTTATATCTAAAGGCCTGCACCTCAGGAAACTACCTGGACAAGAAGCATACTTTTGTGTAGTTGGAATCTTGCATTTAAACCTCATTGAAATAGGACCTAGGGGGCTTCCCAGGGATTAAGGCATTTGGCATTTTTTAAGAGTTTTCAAATTGTTATAGTTTATTTATATATATACAATAACTACAAAGGTATCTCCCGCCAAGAGATGCCTGTACTCTCCGACGGCCAACTTGATGGACACTAGTTCTAGACTAAAAGATAAAATTGCAAACAAAATAAAGGCATAGATGAAGCTGTCCTCGAAAGTCTACTCTCTGGGGTAGCGCAGCTCCCATCCATATTTTGCAGTCATCTACAGTCAGGTCCATAAATATTGGGACATTGACATAATTCTAATCTTTTTGGCTCTATACACCACCACAATGGATTTGAAATGAAACGAACAAGATGTGCTTTAACTGCAGACTTTCAGCTTTAATTTGAGGGTATTTACATCCAAATCAGGTGAACGGTGTAAGAATTCCAACAGTTTGTATATGTGCCTCCCACTTTTTAAGGGACCAAAAGTAATGGGACAGATTAACAGTCAAAAAACAAACTTTCTCTTTTTAATACTTGGTTGCAAATCCTTTGCAGTCAATTACAGCCTGAAGTCTGGAACGCATAGACATCACCAGATGCTGGGTTTCATCCCTGGTGATGCTCTGCCAGACCTCTGTTGCAACTGTCTTCAGTTCCTGCTTGTTCTTGGGGCATTTTCCCTTCAGTTTTGTCTTCAGCAAGTGAAATGCATGCTCAATCGGATTCAGATCAGGTGATTGACTTGGCCATTGCATAACAGTCCACTTCTTTCCCTTAAAAAACTCTTTGGTTGCTTTTGCAGTAAGCTTCGGGTCATTATCCATCTGCACTGTGAAGCGCCGTCCAATGAGTTCTGAAGCATTTGGCTTAATATGAGCAGATGATATTGCCCGAAACACTTCAGAATTCATCCTGCTGCTTTTGTCAGCAGTCACATCATCAATAAATACAAGAGAACCAGTTCCATTGGCAGCCATACATGCCCACGCCATGACACTACCACCACCATGCTTCACTGATGAGGTGGTATGCTTTGGATCTTGAGCAGTTCCTTTCCGTCTCCATACTCTTCTCTTCCCATCACTCTGGTACAAGTTGATCTTAGTCTCATCTGTCCATAGGATGTTGTTCCAGAACTGTGAAGGCTGTTTTAGGTGTTTGGAAAACTCTAATCTAATCCTGTTTTTGAGGCTCACCAATGGTTTACATCTTGTGGGGAACCCTCTGTATTTACTCTGGTGAAGTCTTCTCTTGATTGTTGACTTTGACACACATATACCTACCTTCTGGAGACTGTTCTTGATCTGGCCAACTGTTGTGAAGGGTGTTTTCTTCACCAGGGAAATAATTATTCGGTCATCCACCACAGTTGTTTTCCGTGTCTTCCGGGTCTTTTGGTGTTGCTGAGCTCACTGGTGCGTTCTTTCTTTTTAAGTATGTTCCAAACAGTTGATTTGGCCACAACTAATGTTTCTGCTATCTCTCTGATGGGTTTGTTTTGTTTTTTCAGCCTAATGATGGCTTGCTTCACTGATAGTGACAGCTCTTTGGATCTCATATTGAGAGTTAACCGCAACAAATGCAAATAGCACACTTGAAATGAACTCTGGACCTTTTATCTGCTCTTTGTAAATGGGATAATGAGGGAATAACACACACCTGGTCATGGAACAGCTGAGCAGCCAATTGTCCCATTACTTTTGGTCCCTTAAAAAGTAGGAGGCACATATACAAACTGTTGTAATTCCTACACCGTTCACCTGATTTGGATGTAAATACCCTTAAATTAAAGCTGAAAGTCTGTAGTTAAAGCACATCTTGTTTGTTTAATTTCAAATCCATTGTGGTGGTGTATAGAGCCAAAAAGTTTAGAATAGTGTCGATGTCCCAATATTTATGGACCTGACTGTACCTTCACTATAAGTGTCTTGGATGGCTCTGGCTAAGTACAAGCCTTTAGGAAAATGCCTTTTGCAGTTTAACGACTGGTATCGGGAATTCTTTAAATTTTGTTGCTCTGTGATTGAAGATATTACATAGGAGAAGGTCAGAATAAACCATTGGCAATAACTTTGATAGTCCAGCAGGTACCATAGTATAGAATATATCCTTTAACAGAGCTTAGTAAATAAGACTTTGCAATCCAGAAGTACAGCCCCCACATCTTTTGATCAGTTCTCTTTTTATTGAATGACACAGGAATTTTCTATTCTGTGATGTCACGAGGGGGCCCTCACTTGACAAGGACTATTGGTATTCGTTTCTCCTTCTCTTCCCAGACACTTTCTCCCAGCCTGAATACTTGAACTGTGATAACTACATTCTTATTATGTGCCCTGTTGTATAGGCGAGCCATGTTTTCCTCCACAGTCAAGCAGTAGGCATTCAGAAACCTTTTTTTGTTGTCACTGGACAATGCCCAGCTAGTCAGCTAATCAAGGAAGGCCCTATTTCCTATTGGTGCAATGTGGAGCTTCTATTTTAATCCTGCATCCCATAGTAAGGTGGGCTGGTACCTGTGAGTCTAACAATGGCACATGAAGGCACTCACCTATCTCCAGAAACAATGCCCTATACAGGTTGAAGTCTGTTTAACAGTAAAAATATACAATTCCTTTGACCAACATGGTACTTGGTTCTCTTCCCAAACTCAGTATAGAATTGAAAACATAAAACTGTCCCAGGGCCAATAAAATTTATAGGAGTGAATCAGCATAAATTCAACAAAGAAGTCATTGTTCTCCTTTCCGAATAAGATCTCCATGGCTGGCTGGCACCTTGGTCCTTGGTTTATCCCTACAGTCCCCTGCCTTTCTAGTGCCAGCAGGGCTCTTAAAATATATATAACTATATAAAACTATATAACCAGTTTATAAATCTGGGAACAGAGCTATTTTTGCGTATTATTTGTAAAGCCACTAACAAGGGAAAAGTACAGTCAGTAGAATTAGGAAATCCTAAAAATATTTGGATACCACTGAGGAAATAATGAGTGCCATATCAAGGATAGTTTTTTGGGGTCTATTTCCATGACATAAGGAGTGATTATGTATCCAAGGAAGGGTACAGAGGTTTAACTGAACAGGCACTTGTTACAGTTAGTATAATATGTTCCTTTATATACTCTTTCAAGCTATTCTTTCTGAAATGGTCAGGATGTGTGTCCTGTTAAAGGCATGATCCTAGGTAATAGGTCAATTCATTGTACTTGCAAAGGCATGGTAGGCCCAGAGTAATGGTAGCACTTTTTGTGGTAACACATCTGGTACATGGTCCATGTGGCAAAGTTGCTCCTCAGAGCCCTCTCCTCCTGTCCAAAGATACTTCTTGTGAGACCTAAGCATTTTTAATACATTTTTACAGAGATGGAAAGAAACATCTACATAAACAAACTAACTTTACTACAAACACACATTCTCTCAACCTGTGCAGCTTGTCTGCTACAGGTAGCAAAAACCCTGCACAATCTCAAAATTTGAAGCCTGGCAATGCTGTTTGCCACCCAATGCAATGTTTAGCCCCCTCTGAGCGCCTTCGGTGCTCATTGCGAGCCTCTCCTCCCATCTACTTCACCGCTCATTACAAGCCTTGGCAACTTGCAACTTGCCATGTGTCTCTTTCCACCATCTCCCCCCTGTCCCTTCCCTGTGTCTTTCTCCTCTGAGTCTCTGCTGATTCTTTGCGTGGCGTGCGCTGACTGTCGTTTGTTTTATTTTCAAAGTCCTGCGTGCCTGGCGTCGGTGTACGTTTTACTGTCTTTGCTGTCGTGTATTTTCTAAGTCCTGTGTGCCTGGTGTTGTTTACTGTCTTTGCCATTGTGTATTTTCTAAGTTCTGCATGCTTGTCATTGTTTGTCTGTGTCCCGCATGCCTGGCGTTGTTGGTGTGTTACTGTCTTTTCCGTTATATATTCCGTTGTATATTTTCTAAGTCCTGCGTGCCTGCGTAAGTACCATGTGCTTGGCGTTGTTGGTGTAAGTGTCTTTTGCGTGGTGTATTATAAGTTCTGCGTGCCTGGCCTGGCAGAGCCTCGTTTTCCTCTTGTTTCAGAATTTTTACATTTTTTTCGGCCGCCATTTTTTCCCCGCTTTGTCGATTTTCGTTAGTTGAAAAAGACAAAATATGCCTCAAATGATCTTGCAACCCCACTCACCTGGTCTCTGGCTCTCCCCCTGTGCTGTGTGTAAGTGATATTGAGGCATATTTGTGTGTTTTCGTCGTCTTTTCCAGTTCGGTGGTTCGGCTGTTAAAGTTGTATTTTTTGCGAGCTCGTGGCTCAACAGCTTGCCTTGCGAGGCTCGCAAGCGTGATGACAACTCGCAGTTTGACAACTATTATATGTGATTAACCTTAGCGCTGGTAGAGATGACCATGCAGCTTGCAGTTTTAAATTTTCTGGACAATTTTTTTGAATTTGTCCAGTCACACAAACTCCCTTTACTTAAAAAACACTTATTTGGACAGAATCCTTCCATCAAAGGCCTCCCTCAGGCTCAGCTATATCCGACCTCAGTAGGACCGCCCAAGCCATTTTTCAGATTTAGACCCCTATGTTCCAGGTCAAACCTATATTGTTGCAGTGAGAGAAACCACCTTGTTTTTTTCCTTTTTTTAAAGATTTTTATTATCAAATATAAGACAATATTTCACAATATTGCGATTTAAGTTCATAGGCATTGTTAAAAGCCCTTAATATAAAATTTACATTGCCTGGAAATGTATTAATACTTTACTTTCGTCAGGCTTGGAGACATCCTAACATCCTCTATGTTCCTAAATGAATCTGGCTGAGCAATTTACATTTCCTTACCAACCATATATAACATATCTGTTCAACAATTATTTACTACAAGAGAATTGCCATATTTTTTTTTATTTTTTTTTTTTACAAAGAAGAACATAGAAAGAAAAAAAAAAAGTATTACATACATAAAACCTTACATCCAACGAGGGGAGAGGGCGTCACATGCGCGCCAGAGTCAAGACGGAGCAGAGGCCGGAGAAGAAGCAGGTAAGTGAGGGGGAGGTATTTAGAGGGGAGACAGTGAGGAGGGGGTTGATCAGGAGGAGGGGGGTTGAGGATGAGGAGGGAAAGAGACACAGGGGGTAGAGAGACACGGGGGGGTTAGAGAGACACAGGGGGGTTAGAGAGACACTAGGGGGAGTGACTCGAGTAGAAACCGAGGGGGCCCTTTTTAGCCTTAAAAAAAGGGCTGAAATACTCGGCTTATAGTCGAGTATATACGGTTTTCTGTGGGTTTACCCCTAAGTTTTGGGTGTTACATTTAAGTAAGTAATTTCCCCCCAACCTCTCTTTGAGATCAAACTATGTTGGAACTTCAGTATTTTTCCATCTTAAAGCTATCAAATTTTTAGCTACCGAAAGGAGTAAAATGATCATAGCCTTAAGTTCTGATGGCAAGGTATCCACCAGGATATGAAGAAGAGTAAGTTCTGGAGAAGGCTCTATAGTAACCTTACATATACTTGATAGCTGTCTGAAGCTCTCCTGCCAACGTTATCGAAATCTTGATATGGTCAGATCTTAATATCGGTTTGATGTCTGCTTTTATGTTTTTTTGAAAACATAGATCATTAGTAAGAATGTAGTCTAGTCTAGAATAGGATAGTTGCCTCTGTGAGTAGAAGGTATAGTCCTTCTCCCCTGGATGTAAAAACCTCCAGGTATCAAACAGGTTATAACTACAGAGTAAATCGTGAAACAGAATCTTTGGCTAATTTCTTATCCTCTGAGGGATTTAAACAAATCTTGGAGTCCCCACATATACTGTATAATTTTTGAGTTTTTTAAGTGTCTTACTTAGAAATTTCACCTGGGCCTAAAGATTTAAGATTGTGGGTTTAATATTATTAATCCACCCGATCAGAGAACGTATCTCCCCTCACTATCTGTTTAATAAAATTGCAGTTCCACTGGTTTTCCTGTTAGACATAGAGGACCCCCCTTTCATATAGTATGCATCATTAAATATAAGGGTTTTATCCCTGGCCCAGTGAGTCTCCTGCAAGCATATAATGCCAGCTCTTTCTCCTTTAAACATTTTGAAAAAATGCACGTCTTTTCCCTGGGACATTCAAACCTTGGACATTCTGGCTTACCAATCTAATAGATGTCATGTTGAAACCAACTCAATTATACCTCTCATAGGACTGTCCAAGCCTTTTTTTCATGTGCTGCCTCAATATAATGCTAGGGGGCCACATTTGCACTCCTATGTTCCAGGTCAAACCTATATTGTTGCAGTGAGAGACACCACCTTGTCACCCTGGCATTTATCTCTTTGCTGCGCTGCATACATTTCAAGGGGTCATAATCTGAGATGAGCGTGAAATATCTTCCCAAAGGGTAACCCATTATAATGCTCAAAGCCATGTGGGGTTCAGAAAGCTGTTTTTTCTTTTGTGGCTTTCGTCAGTGGATTTGCCAATACCCTTTGGTCAAATCCAATGTGGACAGAAACATGGCATTTGCCAATTGATCTATCAATTTGGCAGTTCTTGGTAGGGGATATGCGTCAAATTAGGACAGTGCTTTCTGAAATATCTACAGAAGCGTGTTGTCCAATCAGGCTTGGGAGAACAGAACTGCTGGACTGCACCACTCACCGTTGGGTTTCTCTATTATTCCTGATTCCAGCATCTTTTTTTATTTCAGCTCCTATTTCTTCTCTTGTTTCTTCAGGCATTTGGAACTGTTTGATTTTTACTGTCACTTCAGACTTAGTAATTATGTCATGTTGGATCTCATTGATCCAGCCTGAATAAACTGAAAACATATCTCTGTTGTGGAGTATCTTTTGTATAACTTCTCTTTGCTGTAGGGAGATATTGGATTCTGTGGGCAGTAGAAGAAACAAGAGCCACTTCAGTACCTCTGTTGTGTCAAGCTTTCAGCTAATTAACTAGTCTACCTCCCCAATGGCCTCTAAGACATCATATGGTCCCTACCATCTTGCCAGAAGTTTACTCTCCTGGCTTATTCCATATGGACTTTGACCTCTCCTGAATTTGTCCAGTCACACAGACCCTTTAAGAACAAGTTATTTGGACAGAGTCCTTGCCTCTGTCTTTGACAGGCCCCCCTCAGGTACACCTGACCTCAGTAAGACTGTCCAAGCCTGTTCAGGTGCTGCCTTATTGTCATGCAAGAGGCTGTTAACTTCTACCTATATGGACTGTGAATAGGGCCTTCTTCATACTCAGGCTCACAGACATGCTTTTGATTTCTTCTCCATATCTTCATCTGCTTTGTCACAGTTCTTTTAATGAAAACATCCAGCTCCTAAACCTATTGAATGGGTTTCTTGGGATGTTACATCTGAATCCCAAGGTTTTCCACCAATAGAGCAAATGACTAGAAGTACATTCTTGCTTCTGATGAACACGCCATGCCTCTGGGAAAAAGAAAGGTCAACAAAACAGCCAGCTTCTCCAGTTCTCCACTGTCTATGAAGGCGTGTGTCTACTAGGAGTGCCCCTTATAGTTTAAATGAACCAGATAAAGGGGGCGAACAGATCTGTGAAACATTATGGCTTATGCTTATCACATGTAATAGTTGTGATAGTGGGTAATGCTCCTCTGCGCATGCTCATTGGAGGCGGAAGGTTACACATTATCTTATGTGCATTGGCAATGCGCCGACCCGCGCATGTGGCATGCGCCGCGCTATACAAAGAGAGGGGGTAGAGAGACAGGAGAGGGAAGCGAGATGGAGGAGGGGAATGAGACACAGGATGACACTTGCACAACTTAGGGTCATCAGAAAAAGGGAGATAATACTTTGGAATTCTACTTCTAAATCATTAAAACAATGTTAAAAAGGAGAGGACCTAATACTGGACCCCGAGGAACCCCACTTACCACATTAGTCCAAACTGAGTATGTTCAATTTACAGCCAGCTCTCAATCAATGAGCAGATATTTGCTGTAATTCCTGTATCCCTTAGTTAAGAGTAAACTTCTGGCAAGATGGTAGGGACCATATGATGTCTTAGAAGCCATTGGGGAGGTAGACTAGTTAATTAGCTGAAAGCATGACACAACAGAGGTACTGAAGTGGCTCTTGTTTCTTCTACTGCCTCCAGAATCCAATATCTCCCTACAGCAAAGAGAAGTTATACAAAAGATACTCCACAACAGAGATATGTTTTCAGTCTATTCATAACATAATTACTAAGGCCCTCATTCAATTGTGATTTGGCCAACTGAATAGTGCACTAAATAAGCACATAACATATTTTTTTTAAAGAAGTTTTTAGTTAGTGAAAACCTTGCTTTTAGATATATTTTTACTAAGTAAAAACTTCTTTAAAAAAACATGTTATGTGCTTATTTAGATCCCTATTCAATTGGCCAAATTGCAATTAAATGAGGGCCTAAGTCTGGAGTGACAGTAAAAGTCAAACAAAAGAAGAAATAAGAGCTGAAAATAAAAAAAAATGCTGGAATCAGGAATAATAGAGGAATCCAATGGTGAGTGGTGCAGTCCAGCAGTTCTGTTCTCCCAAGCCTGACTGGACAACACGCTTCTGTAGATATTTTGCAAAGTAATCTTCCATATAACATAGTAGCAAAATACTTTTACAAAAGCCAAAAAACAACATCCAGGGAGTTGCCTTGATTATTTTTTTTTTCACTACAGAAGTGAGACTTGCAGGTATATGTATCTCTGGTTTTGCTCTTGTTCCCTTCTTAAACATGGGTATAACATCTGCTTTTCTCTAGTTATCTGTGGTGAATTAATCTTAAAACAATTGTTATGACTTTGCTATTACAGAACCCAGTTCCCTTAGTACCCTTGGATGTATTCCATTAGGACCTGAGACTTTATTAACATTTATTTTTTCCAACCTCTTTATTTTTTTCCTGTGTTAACCAGTTATTTGGCGAAGGTAGTGTAGCCCCACTATGTTGCGGTGTCTTAACCACTGGTACCTCCCTTGTGTATACAGAAGAAAATAACCTATTTAGCTCATCTGCCTTTTCCTGGTGCCGAATTATCAGACGGCCTGTGTCACATTGTAATGTTCCTATAGCTTCCTTCCTCGCCTTCTTCCCATTAATATATTTAAAAAATGTTTAGGGTTAGTCTAACTCTTTTGCAACTAACTTTTCATTTCCTATTTTAGACAGTCTAATAGCCCTTTTGCAAGCCTTGTTGATTTCCTTGTACTTCTGTAAAGCTTCCTGTGTTCCTTCATTCTTGTATAATTTGTATGCCTGCTTTGAACTTCATATCATGATCTTTAAATCATTAAGCCACATAGGATATAATTTACTCCTTTTACTTTTATTCCCACTTGGTATATGCCGATGTATATGTTTATTTAGTAAGGATTTGAATGTTGTCCATTTATGTTCAGGTTTTTGTCCCAGTCTATACTTTGTATTGCTGCCCTTAGACCATTACAATTTGCCATTTAAAATAGAGTTTTTGTGGGCCCCAAATGTTTTTTTTTCATTAATTGAATCTCAAATTCGTTGTTGCTGTGTTATTATCACGGTTTCAACATTCAATTTATCATCAGTATTATCAATAGTATTCAAGATGGCTAAATCCAACATAGCCTCATTTCATTTCTTTTTTTTCAATAACTTGATTATGGATAAACATGACATTTACATAGCCCTTTAAGTTTGAAAGCATGAGACGCTACAGATAATTTTTTTGGGCCGTAAACCATTTAGCTTGAGATCACCATCTGTTTTTACTGTGTATATAGAATATATTACAAGGTCAAAATCACTCATTTTATTAGAATAAAAACAGCGTATGCAGTGGAGTAGGAAATATTTCAAATTATGTATAGATTGTATGCACTGGGACAATTGTGTACATTCACACCTGCACAGTAGTTCTGCTGCTGCATTAGAGCAGAGGATAAAAAAAAAGACCCTAATTGGCCAGCCTAGAATGGTGATTTTTCAAATGCAAAGGAGGACTACTAAGTTGCAAAGCGTCTTGAGATTTGTGCCTGCCTGTTAACATTTGTAATATCCTTTTAAATGCACTGAATATTTTTTTTTTTATCTTTTAATGTTCTTACTTATTTATAATCCCTGTTCTATACAGAACCCAAATTAACTAGAAAACAGATGGTTGTGTAAATTTAAAGAGAAATATTGGATGCGTTATATTTTATTCATTTGTTATTCACAAATAAAAAAAATCTAAATAAACACCCACTTTTTTTACATATAGTCTGTATAAACTTAAATGGCCTCCACACTGAAATGAGTTTACTTAAATTACAGGCTTTTTTTTTCTTATGTAGCTATCCTTCCCTCCCCCCTGTGGCACCCATTGCGGGCCTCGCAATGCCCTGTGCAACTCTGTGACCGTTACACACAAACTTGCACTATGACAACTAGATTTGTGATAATTTCAAACTTTAAGCATTCAGTTTGTTGAAAAACAAAATCCTGAGAACAATTTAGACGTCAAGTCAGCTTTTCTGATCAATCAACCAATTCTAATCTCTTGTTTGAAATTATTGATTATTAATAAATACTGATTATCTGGTGTTAAGTTTAACTACCGTATATATTCGAGTATAAGCCGAGTCACCCATTTTACCACAAAATACTGGGTAAAATGAGTGACTCTGGTATAAGCCGAGGGTGGGAAATGTGCTGCCCTGTGTCCCTCTCTCTCTCTCCGTGTCTCTTCTCCCCTCTCCCTTCCCTGTGTCTCTTCCCCCCTCCCTTATCACCCTCCTCATTCTCAACCCCCCTCCTCATCCTCCCCATCCTCAGCCCCTCCTCCTCAACCTCCCTCCATTCAGTTTGTTGAAGAAAAAAAATCCATACAACAATTTAGCCGTCAAGTCAGCCTTTCTGATCAATCAACCAATTCTAATCTCGTTAGAAATTATTGATTATCAATAAATACTGATTATCTGGTGTTAAGTTTAACTAAATGCTTAATTTAGAAAGTGGAAACCTAGTTTTACGCTCCTGGAATGAAATCATAGAATTTGAAGAAAAAAAAAAGTTTCAGTTTATTGTCAAAGGAGCTAATTTATTTAGCTATGCTTAGCCCCAGAATATTAGAAACCGCTTGTATGGGCTCCAAAAGTAGATATTTTTGTCCACAGGTTTACTTGCAGTGCAATCCAGAATTGGACTGGCCTTAAAAAAAAAAAAAAAAGCAGCAGACTAGGCATGATTGAATAAGGCATTGCAATTATGGAGCAGGTAAGACATGAGTGACATTACTATTCTTTGCAATTAACTTTTGATATGTGATTTTACTCCTTTCACTTTTATTTCTATATAGTATATAATGAGTATGGATATGTAAGGATTTGAATGTTGTCCACTTATTTTCAGTATTTTTACCTGTGCCCCCTTCTATACTTTGTATTGCTGCCTTTACACCATTAAAACTTGCTCCCATAAAATGGAGTTTGTTTGCCCCTTGTATCTTTTTTTATTCAAGAACAAATGATACTATTATGATCAGTTTCCCAAAGGTTCCCCTACTTCAACATTTGATATTTTATCAATACTCATTATTACTAAATCCAAAAGCATCATTTCTAGTATGTTCTTGTATAACCTGGGCCAGATAATGATATTCCCCTTATCTGAACTGCTGGTCTCATTCATCCAGTTTATTTCAAGGTAGTTAAAATCTTTTATTAATACTTTGCTATGCTTAGCTGCATTTCCAATCTGTAGCAATTGAAATTTCTCACATTCAACTATCTTTCAGGGATTATAGCATATTCCAACCAATATTCTTTTAGGATTTTTTCCTCCACTATTTAACTCAACCTACAAGGATACAACATGATCACTAGTTACACCATATATATCTTCTTACGGTAGGCTTAAAATCTGGCTTAACATACAAATTCCTTCTCTCCTACCATTATCTATATCTTTCCTAAATAGGTTACAATCATTCAAATAGTCCAGTCTTGAGCGTCATCCTACCATGTTTCAGTAATGCCTATTTTTCCCCACTAACTGCAAAGAATGCTCTCGCTCATGTTCCCTGGCATACTTCTTTCATTAGCAAACCTGCACTTGACCCTGCAGTTGACGTGCTTGCCCCTATGTATCGTAATATATCTTAATTGAATATACTGACCCTCCCCTTCTCCCCAGGTGTTTATTCATCCCTTAACACCTCTCTACATTTTTATTCCATTACATCCATCTTGTCTACTCATCCCTTACTAGTTTAATTCCCCAGCCTTTTTAACAACCTCTACCCTACTGTACAAGCTCCCTCTTAAGTTGCAATCCATCAGTGCTACCCAAGTGAAAAGTTAGCCCAGTGGTGCTCATTTCTCCCTGGGCTGTCAGTGTACCAGTAGTATCTCCAAATATACAACCTTGGGGGTTCTTGCCTTGCTTATTTCCTAGGTTCTATAAAAAAAAAAAAAAAAAATTAGGACACTGCATCTTCTAGAAGTAAATGTGCATGTAGCCATCTTATTAACTAAAGTAGCTGGATGCCACAAAGTACATTTTATCAGTGAGGACTTTGGAACAGTAGCTGCCTCATAAATGAGCTATCGAAGATAGCAGTCCAAAGTTCGAAAATAGTAAATTCCAGAAGGCAAGACAGAATGACACAAACTTTGTAAGGAGATATATGAGAATACTTAACTCGAAATGAGAACACTCACTGATCTATAGCCCATGCAAGGAAACCCAATTATGAAATCTAACTTTACTGCTGAACAAATGCCCACAAAGTTTGCCATCACTTCTAATATACTAGAGACATTCCAATAAATATAAGGCAGGGCTTGGCAAATTGTTCAAAACCTATGACCCAAAAATTAGGAGCCTGTATTCTAGCAGAAGATCTGAGGAATTAAGGAAACAAACCAGGGACTGGTATCTTGCTGTTGGTAAGCATTTTTGGGTTAAGCCCAGGTAAAGGGCAAATTAATTTTACATCAGCAGTTCCCAAACCTCTCCTCTGGAATTGCAGATCGGTCATGATTTGGAGAGCAGATTAAGCACCAAGACATATTGAATACAGATCGCAGGCGATGCAAAGTAACACCCAGAATAGTCAAAAGGAAAACCTGTTTCCAAATCAGGATCTTTCCTTCCTTCTGGATCTCAATAAAGTTTACTATATAGGTGATTCTTTCATATATTTAAACATCTGTTAATTACAGTTTCCAGAAATATTTGTAGCCTTTGCATATTTTGTAGAAATGAACTACCCCTGCCATAAACAGACTACTGAAGTGCCATTTTATAGTGTGGTCTTATCAAGATGTGTCAAGTTTTAGAAACATTTAAAATCTAGCTTTTCCTTTTTAATCATTGTATTTAATTTCGCTTTCATGGCGCAAGCTTTTTTTTTTGCTCCATACAGATGGCAATGGAAGGAGCCTTTGATTCAAACATCTCTATTCTGATTTAGTTAAAGACTGCTGCTATGAATAGCCATTTTACTACTAGAATCAAATAGAAGATTATGTACCTGTAGTACAACCCTCAGGTTACAGTATGAACAACCCAAGATGGCAGCTTCCATGAGAAGCAGACTGCAAAATTTAAGATGGTCTAAAAACGCTCTTATGACCACAGCTTATAACTACTAAGGATAATTTTAGGCTTCAGACAGGTGTTTAACTTAAGAGATGTAGAACCTTCCAACAGCCCTAACAGTTAAGACCATGCCATTGACTTTTTAGACTACTAGTGATACGGTTTCAAAAAACATTTGTGTGAAAACAAAGCGAGTCCGTTATGGTATTTTTTGGCATATGAAGCCACTCCATTTTGCATGTTTATTGTCAACAGGTTACAATCAAAAACAAACGTTTTAATCTTTTATATAAAACTATGCAGTCAGTTTTATGATTTGTTGACAGAACATATGATTATCAACTTGTTAAAGATCTCAGAGATCCTGGATGAATGCAGAGAAACTTAGCAGAACATGGTTACAATTTGTTTTATAGCTTTTGCAGATGTGGGAGATTTGAGGCTTGGCCTTGGATGTGCAGATCAAGTGTTTTCTATTAAATGCGGCAAAGAAATTCACTGACAAATTCCTATGACTCCACAAGCCAAGCGACCACCGGCATTCCCAGTCACCAAACTCTCGTCATTGCCACCTTTACCCAAGTCATCTTGTTTCTCATGAACCTAAAATGAGAAAAAATAGGGGGAGGTTTGTCAGCAGTTTGAGGGAAAAAGGCTATTTTCAGAATTACGCATGTTTAAGGGATAGGTATGTACTGTTACTGAACAAGTTTTCAGTATCTCAAAAGTAGGAGACTTACCACTGCAGTGCGTCCAATAATGTTGTGGTCACCCTTCAAACTAATAAAAGTATCTGTAAACTTAAATTCAGCCACTCCATTCTCTTTTGCACATACATTGCCAAGATCACCAACATGCCTGTAAATAAAACACAAAAAAAACACAACTATTTGAGCTATCATGTAATACTAGATTAAAACAGCCTGATAAGAGGCACCATAGGATAAATGTTATTTGTTAGGTATTTTAATTTCTTCATTATGAAGAAATTGGCTAAGAATATCATGATTATAAAAAGTATGTCAGCTTGTTTTTTCCTTGCATCTTACTAGAATGTTTAAGTGGGTTATCTGTAGAAATGTTTAAGGTAATATTCCCACATCTGTTTCCTCTGTCTCAACAACTACCGAGAACAAATATCTATAGGAAGCCGTGATTAAAGATTGTTTTGCCGAGTTAGGGTTAAATTCACATTTGCAAGCAAGTGTCTTTTTCTGTCTATTTTCAACTATGCTATTAGCTGTGACGTGTGTTATGCTATATAAGGGTCTGCCGCCCAAATAAACTCAGAGATTATTCTGATGACACTAACTTCTGTGCATTATTTTCTCTCATTATATCTTGGTACCCAGATATAATATATACACATCAGAATACATAATTACTCACTAATCTGATCCTATCATTATTAAAGAGAAAACGATTGAGGTTAAGGGCTCACTTGTGACAGCACTGATGGAAAGGTATATACATTACTGTAAGTAAAGGGAAAATAGGGTCATTTTGTGTTGAATATAAATCTTTTACCTCTCTTGGTCTTCGGGTCCACCATGCTTTTTGCTGTGAGGATTGAAATGTGGCCCTGCACTGACACAACCTGCATTAAACAAAACCGATTAGTTTGTGCTTAAAAAAAGACTGGTTAGGTGATTTGCAATTCCATAACAAGGACACATAATTAGGTTAGCTACTGAACTTCATAAATTAAATATTTCACTAGACAATGTTGTTTAGGTGATAAGTGGCTGGACACCTTGTCGCAATCTGACCCTTGTGAACGCAGAATTTATGTTTAAGTAACCCCCCCCCCCCCCCCCATTTAAAGGTTGCTAGTTTGTTACACATAAACATATGACATGTCTCCCAAACTACAGTGACCCTTTAACAGTTTAGGTCAGATTACATGGAACAAGTAATGTGGAGGTGAATGCAAGTCATTGCTCTTGCTCATCTTAAAAATGTACAGATCTATGAGCCAGGAAGAAACTGCCCTTTGCAATAATGATCCACACGGAAGTGGAGAGCTAAAAATTATTGCTGTGCATAGTTTTTGGCATAATGCTTAAAATGAATATGGTCATACTGCTGAAAAATTTTTGAATATTTATTTTATTTATGTCAAGTCTAATCTGGTACCAATTTCAAATATACGGAATACTAAATGTAATCATTTAGAAGTGAATATGAATATATATATATATATATATATATATATATATATATATATATATATATATATACACACATATATATATACATATATATATATATATACATATATATATACACATATATATATATATATATATATATATTTATTTTTTCCTTCATGTCAATATTTTGACAATTCTGATTTTATATTGTAATCTAATTCATAAAAAAATCTAAGAGAATGGTCTTGTGAAAGGTGAATTGGATTGAGACCGTGCTTCTCTTGTGGCTCCTGATTTGTTTCAGCAATACTCTTCAGGACAATCTTCCTATTTAATTTGCAGGTTATTTCCAGTATGATTTGTGTATGTCTCTGAACCGGTTGAATTAGACCATTTAAAAAGTCTTGTGGCATTAAAAAGCAGGAAGGGATACAATCACACGGCTGCAAACTTTAATCAGAAGTGAGCTTTTTCCTAAACTATACCGGTCTTAAGTTATCATTAGCTGTAAGTCATGAATATAAATCCATTTTATATAATGTTTTAAGACTGCTTGTGTACAAAGCTCCTATCTTGCTGCCCTGAGCACTTGCAGCTATAAGTTTCTCGGCTATGGGAGTGATTGATTAAAATAATTTATTAAATCACTGGATCTTTTAGAATGTGATACCTACACCCTCCCTCAACACACACAAAAGCATGCAGCTTGTAATTATACCTGCAAGCTTAATCCTGGAGATATGTAAATGTCCCTCACACACCACTTTCAAAAGTATTATGGATGCCTCAATGGTCCAGCAGAATCCATATTAGATTTCCGATTAAAAACTAGATTTATAACATTTCCCTGCCTAATTATTCTTTAAGGCTCACATTTTACAATGTTTCTCTTCATCATATACCTATCGATTAGCAAGCAAGGAAGTTAATGAATCTGATGATATATAGAAAATGCACGGATACTCCCACCCTATTCATGTCATTAGATGCTGAATAAGCATTTGGCAGGGTAGGGTGGGAGTAGATGAAAGCTACATTGACAAAAATGGCTTCGGAAGATTTGGCTCATGCCATAGGAGCCTGGTATTCAGCAGCGTCCACTTCGTTTAGCAGTATTAGTTTCAATTCATATAATTTTAGGGTCAGTAATGGTTCAAGACAGGGTTGCCCTCTCTTATTTCTGTAGCAGTTAGAAGGTCCGTCTCCCCTGCCGCGGTATACTGCACATTTTCTTAGAAAAATATAAGAAAACAGAAATTGCTTTCATGATGGAAACAAGAAAATCCGTCAACCTGGAGAGAATGTGCAAGATAGATCGCTGCAGGGTACTCAAGACATTTGAGTGTTGGACTGTCATTGCATAAGTAAATGGGCAATTTGGGATGCTTTGAAATAGGGGCTAATGGTTTAGTAGCCTCTATGTTCTTTTCACACAGCTTTACTCTATCTTTGGTTTTATAGACGTTATTCCCCTTAAGGTTATATTTAATAAACCGGGTGCATGTGGTGTGAATGAGATTTTTTGTCTTGATTGCATATCTCTACCAGAAAATATATTTAAATATTAAGATGTTATGCTATTGTGTCTTAACTCTGTATGTTTTATACTTTAATTTAAAAAAAAGTGTATTTAAAATTTAAAAAAAACTAGTTTGCAATGTAATTTGCCTCCAGTCCAGGACAGCCACATGCAAGAACGCCACAGAATCATACCATTTGTATTATCCCCAAAGGCGTGGATATGGAAACCATGTAGTCCTTCGGTCAGCCCCTCAATACGTCCATCAACTGTTACTGGCCCATCATCCTAGATTTAAAAAAAATAAAATAAATCTTTGTAAGTAATTCTTCTAGTACATGACAGTGCAAGAGCTACTATGTATACAAAAAAACGATCATTGGCTAGGTCTACGTACAGTGAACTGTATTTGGCCCAGGTCCTTAAAGGCACTGAACGTCCTCACTGCAGAGCTTAAAAAATCCAAGTGGCAATGGATAAAGTATTTTTTTAGAGTAATAAATGTAAACCACTAATGCTACAGGATCTAAACTAATAAATGTAAACCCCTAATGCTACAGGGTCTGCCATCGCTCTACAATAAAAATCTAATATAATTATGCTTTCTAGAAAGACTTGAGAAATCGTATCTGGTAATTTAAAAAGGTATATGGAGGGGCGGAGCTGGCGTCTGACGAGGTCGGACGTGTTTCTTTGAGCTCCGCGCTGAGCTCCGAAATAGGGCCTGCTATTAACCCTGAAGCGGCTCCTTGTGCCCTGCCTGCTATCAGGGGCACCACCGGAGGTTGCCCTCATCCCCCGGGGAGCGACTGGGAGCTTATTTGGCGGCCACAGCAGTGCAGGAGGTCTCCGACTGTGGGGCGCCGCCTGAGGCCCCAGAAGACTTCGGGGCTCCATTTTTCAGCTCCTGGGCTTGTCCTGCAGCAGATCCCGGTGGCGGCTGGATCCGGCCGGGATCCCAGAGTGACCCCTCTGGCCAGAGTGGGGCCACTGAAGACGGGGCAGAAAGCCCGCGAAACGCGGCCGCCATCTTGCGAGGCCGCCATCTTGTGCACGCTCCCGGCGGCTGCAGGTAGGGGGGATCTTCCCCAGAGGGTTACAACTCCCCAGGTATCCCCAAATGAGGGAGCAGTGCAACCAAAGCTAAAAGTGGGTGATTAGCATTCTCCCCACATGTAAGGATCTGTGGCTGTTATCAAAGAGGCATGGTGGGGCAGGAGGAGGAAGTTGCCTGAATTTTCCCCAGATTGCAAGGCACACAATGCTCTATTTATTGCCATATCCCCACACAACTCTGAGAACTGGGGTTAAGGTGGTGTGAATCAACTCTTTAAGCTACCCTCTCAGTGCTAAGCTTTTGAAATACTGACTTACCTCGCAGCATTGCCAGAGACTGAATTGCATACTATTTGGGAGCACAGTGGCTGTACCTGGTCTCAGAATCTGACGCTGTCTTTAGGCACTTTTTTGGAACTTTTATGCATCAAACAAAAATATTGTGTCTACCTATATTTGAGACCTGTGCTTTTACTGCCAGTTACATGGACTGTGTTAATTTCTTACAACATTAGCACATATGCTGCCACCCGGTGGCCGTCTGTTATACTGCAGATCTTCATTGGCTTTATGCGAATAATGTAAGAGTGGAAGTCTTCCTACCATTCACTGCGGCTTACTGTTTGTACTGCTCTAATCTACGCTGATTTCTACTTAACAGGCCCCTGTCAACATCTGCAGACAGACTACCCGAAGAGGGTACAATTTTTTGTGCCACCTGCCTACCAAGGAACTACTCTCTGTTGGGCCGGATTTCCAAAGGCTTTCCAGAGTCCCGGCTGGGGACTACACTCTAATTATGGGATAAAGAGACGAATGGGGAACTGGCCTGGCAGCACAGCTATCACCTACCTCAACTCAACTTTGTAATCTGGACAAACTCTACTACTTGGGCCAGCGGACTTTCACTCAGACCACTTGGGGTATAGCCTCCCTCTATTCTATACCTGGCTGATTCCATAACAGACTCTTTGCTGACTCCTGAGGCCCGTATTCCAAAATGCCGAAACCCAAAAGAACTGCTTCGGCGAAGGGCATAAGGGAGCACTTTACACCGAAAACTGTCAGATGTCCCCCTCCTGCGGAATCCGCCTCAGAACACTCGGATGGCTCAGACAGGGAAGGTTCTCCTGACGCTCCTAGCCAATATATGGACCTCTCGGCCAGGTCAGTGGCTACTATTGAGCGGCTCCTGGCAAAAGCTATTGATCCTCTAAGACAAGACTTGAAGGACCTGGGGCAACGCACTCAAATATTGGAGGACACGTCGGATCGGTTGGCCGAGGCGCAAGAAAGAGACCGTTCCTCTATTGCTCAAAACTCCATTCACATTTCTGATCTCACGGATAAGATAGAGGATCTGGAGAACCGGTCCCGCCGACACAATGTCCGCATCCGTGGTATACCAAGAGCGATACAGGACCTGTCTGGCTATCTGAGGGATACAATCCCTACAATCCTTCCCAATCAGCCTGAAAGTGTGTGGGAGATTGAGCGTGCCCATAGAGCCTTGGGAGGTACGAGAAGCTTGGAGGCTCCCAAGGATGTTATTGTGAGATTTTTAAGGCAGCAGGCCAGAGATCTTCTACTATCGGCCACCAGGAAGCTGCATACAATCAAGGGGCCGGATGACTCAATCCTGCAGTTTTATGCGGACCTCTGCCCGGATACCCTGCATAAGCGGAGACTTATGAAACCGGCTATTGCCATTCTTCTTCAGCACAGGATCCAGTATCGCTGGAACTTTCCGTTTGCTCTGACTTTTTCTTATCATGGCAAGACCTATACCACCCGCTTCCTGGAGGACTGCCTAGATGTATTGCAGAGATTACAGTTATGCCTGGAGCCCACGACGGAAGCAAACCAAGAGCACCTGGTTTCGCTTATCCCTAAGAGGCAGCAGTCTCCAAAGCCAGCACAAGTTCATGGAAAACAAGCCCCTATCCTGGAGGGGCCCAGCGGCTTCCGGGACTATATAAGCGATCTGCAAGACAAGAGTTTGGTATACTCAGCAGACTCTGGACACTCTGCCACTTCAAAGCTGGGCCCGCGACCTGAGAGGCCTCCTACCTAGCTGGACTTTGATAACACCTTGCTGAGTATTTGATGTTTACTTTTCGCTGTTTACAATCCAGATAGAATGTTGATAGAATAGTTCGAACTATTGCCATTTAGAATTAATATAGTTTGCCAGACTAGTTTCCCACATTACGTGGATTTGACTTATACTTTATTTACTATAAATAGAGATAGAAGGATTATGTGTACTGTTTTATGCTTATCCTGTTATATTCTTGAAATTGCAGCTTGAAGTTTAGACGTACTGTATACTTGCTGTTCTACTGCTCTGATTTTTTATTTTTCTTAATTTTGTGTCTCTTTTCTCTGTTCCATTATTGGCTGGTTTGTTTTATTCCAGATTTATCTACCTCTCCGATATTAAATTGTCTTTCTCCCTTTTCATTGCTCTCAGCCCTCTTGATAAAAGAGAGATTTCTCCGCCGCCAACAGCATATCCGCTTGGACTTCTGTCTGCTTTCCGGGCTCCTCCACTCCTCGTCGCTCACGTGCTCAGCTTTTAGGTAAGGTTGCATACACCTACACTCCCAACTCTCAATGGCTACCTCTAAATACTCCATAGTGACCCATAATGTGAAGGGTTTCAACTCCCCCTTTAAAAGGAGGAAGGCCTTTGCATTTTACAAAAAATACACTCCCTCGGTCATTTTCATGCAGGAAACCCATTTTTCCCTTGGCAATAAACCTAAATTCTTACATAGGGATTACCCCACCTATTATCTGGCCTCTCTTCCTACTAAGAGAGCTGGGTGTGCAATTTTATTGCATAGAACCTTCCCCTTCCAGGTAGAATCCACTCGGGTAGACGGGGATGGCAATTACGTTATGGCAACTGGGACTATAAGAGGGGAAAGAATGACGCTGCTATCTCTGTACTCTCCTACGAACTCCCCCTACTCTGTTCTCATAGACCTGTTGAAAAAACTAGAGGCTCAGGATTTGGGGAAATTGATTATTGGGGGGGACCTTAACCTGACCTTAGACCCGACCCTTGACAGATCTGGAAAACCGACCATCAGATTTCCCAACAAGACTAATCAGATTAAGTCCTTACTAAATGGTTTGGGGTTAGTTGATGCCTGGCGGGGTAAGCACCCAGACAAGAGAGAGTACACTTTCTACTCCCAGACTCACCTGACATACTCTAGGATTGACGCTCTACTTATCACTTCCTCATTGTACGACTCTACCATACATTCTGAGATAGTCCCTTGCCCCTGGTCAGACCATGCTCTGGTACTAGTTGAGCTGGATCTGGGTCCTAACCCTCGACTTCCCTATAAATGGGTTCTGAACGAATCCCTTCTGTCTAATCCGAGTAGTGTGGATTCCATATCCAAGGACATACAGCTGTTTTTTGAGACTAATGACTCCCCCGAAACTGGGGCTGGATGGCTCTGGGCCGCCCATAAGGCTTTTGTTAGAGGAACTTGCATTAAGCTGTCCTCTATACATAAGAAACTTCTTAGGCAGAAGGAGACAGAGCTTTCAACCTCATTAAAGAGGCTAGAGGAGAAAAACCAACAGTGTCCCTCTCTTCAGGGGCGTAAGTTAATTGACCAGACTAGGCTGGAGCTGGACGCTATTTTGTCCCATCACACTGAACGGGCTATGAGAAAAATGAAGCACCTCTATTACTGGAAGGCAAACAAACCTGACTCCCTTTTGGCTAAAAGACTAAACAATAAATTTTCCCAACCTAGAACCACTCAAATCAGGATACCTGGCGGTCAAATCTCCTACAGCCCCAATGATATTCAAAAAACGTTTCAAAATTATTACCAAAAAATATACTCCTCGCAACCCCACTGCAGTGGATCAGATATAGACGCCTTCCTCAATTTATGCGATCTTCCTAAAATACCGGATTATCAACTGGATGATTTGAACTTAGAAATAACACAGGAGGAGGTTAAACTTACCATCCAGAACCTTAAGTTGGGCAAATCCCCAGGACCGGATGGCTTTACTAATTTGTATTATAAAAGATTTGAACCCCTTCTTACCCCCCACTTGACATCTCTTTTTAATGCCATATTAAACGGAGAGCCTATGCCCCCGGAGCTGAACCGGGCTGATTTAGTGATTTTCCCAAAAGACGGCAGGGACCCTCTAGAGGTGAAAAATTACCGCCCTATATCCCTAATTAATGGGGATGTCAAAATCTTGGCGAAAATTATGGCCACCCGCATTTCTAAATTTTTACCAGATTTGATCCACAAGGACCAAACTGGGTTTGTTCCTTTTAGAGAAGCCGGGGACAATGTTAGGAGGGTCATGAACGCTCAGTTCATGGCTCAGAAGTCTAATATACCAGTCTGTCTCTTAGCTTTAGATATAGAGAAAGCTTTTGACACGGTAGAATGGCCATACTTATATAAGATTCTGGACAAATTTGGATTCAAGGGACGCTTTATTAATTTACTTAAGAGATATTATGACTCCCCAGTAGCCAACCTAAAACTCCCAGGGGATCACAAAGCCGACATTCACATTCAAAGAGGGACCAGGCAGGGGTGTCCGCTCTCCCCACTGTTATTTGCTCTTGCCATAGAACCCCTTGCGCAAGCGATTAGGGCCAACCCAGGCATCCAGGGGGTACAGGTAGGCCTCCAGCATTTTAAATGCTCTCTCTTTGCGGATGACATGCTTTGCACCCTGACCAATCCCCTTACATCCATACCTGCACTCATGTCCACTGTTCAGGACTTTGGCAGAATCTCGGGTCTCAAGCTGAATGTTGAGAAGACTGAAGCGATGGGGATAAGATTGCCGCAGGGGGAGACTGACATTCTCAAAGCTAATCACCAGTTTACTTGGCCCGCACAGTCTATAAAATATTTAGGTGTCAGACTTACCTCCAAGCTCGGGGATATGTACGGGGCAAATTTTCCCCCCTTGTATAGATCTCTGACATTGGATATGCAGAAATGGAGGAGCTTTAAGATCTCATGGACAGGCCGCATTGCGGCTGTGAAAATGAATATCTTACCTAAATTACTATACTTATTTAGATCCCTTCCTATACCCCTCTCCCTTAAAGATCTAGACAAATTCCAGAATAGCATTTCCCGGTTCATATGGGAAGATAAACGTCCTCGCATTCCCAGGCAGGTGATGTTTCGCTCCAAGAATAGAGGTGGCCTCGCGACGCCGAATTTAAGACTTTATCTTAAAGCCGCAATTCTGGCCCCTGTGCCTAGAACTCACTCTACGAAACACCATCCATCTTGGGTGTTTATGGAAAATTATCAAATGTCTCCACATAGTTGGGATAAGTTGGTTTGGATTCCTGAGGATTCTGCCCCTTTTATAACTCATCAAAACCCCATGATCTCCTTAACGCTTCAGGCCTGGAGATGGGCTAACTCTAGGCATCGACTTAGCACGGAATTATCACCTCTTCTATCAGTTATGTCCTTTCCACAAATTCTAGCAGACTCAAGCTCTATGTCTAAATTCTGGTGGACCTCCAGACGCTTGGATCGCATAGGGAACTGGTTCGCCAATGACAAACTACTGACCTATGACCAATTTCGCACGACTCACGACTTGCCAACTACGGAACTCTATAATTACTTAAAAATTAGAAGTTGGGTTACCAAGATGGTTAAGGATTCCGGACCCCCCAGAGCCTCCTGGCTATCGGTTATCTGTAAGAATCTCCCACTTGCCAAGGGTAATCTGAGTTCTCTGTATAACACTTTTCTGGGCACTACGGGGGGCCAGAAACCCAAGTTTATGCTGCATTGGGAAAATGATCTGGAGGTAGAGTGGGACTGGAACAAATGGACTGAATCTTGCTCCAATCTTTCAAAAGGATCACTTAATTCGGCTTTATTAGAAACATCAATCAAAGTTTTACACAGGGCCTATTGTACTCCCGATAAAATGCAGAAGTTTAGGCCGCAGGAGAGTAACAAATGCTTTAGGGGATGCCAGGATGTGGGGGATCATATACATGTATGGTGGGCCTGTCCACGCGCCCAGAATCTCTGGGAACGATTGACCCGTTTAGCCTCCACACTTTTTCAAAAAGAAGTAGCTTCTTCAATTGAATCCTGTTTACTGGGGGTTCATATTAAAAACTTGTCGCAATCCCAGAACAAGTTGTTTCAAATAATGGCATTAGCTTCAAAGATTCACATAGCCAGTAGATGGAAGGACATGAATCTAAACTTTCAAGAGGTAATCAGGAAGATTAACTATTTACTCATTAATGAGAGGCTAACCCATATTGTTTTAGATAGGATGCCCCAATTCCAGATAGTTTGGGACCCTTGGATAACATCCTCCTTTAGCGTTCCCCTAGTATAATGTCTGTAATTGCTTGAAGCGATTCTGAGGAGTGGACTGGAGTGGGGGAGCTTTGGAGATCTCTCAGTGGTGCCAGATGGCAAGGAGGATTTGAGGTAAGAGGGAGAAACCAGTCGGGATTGCTTCATGGTCGACATGAGGGGCCAATGATTATTTTTTTTAATTTTTTTTTACTCCTTTTTTTTTTATTTATTATTATTTTTTTTCTTTCTCTTTTTATTCTTTTGGGGGGATATGGTTTATGATAGTTTAGTTAACATAGATAGGTAATACATTTTATATTGTATTCTCCTATCAACGGTGTACTTTAGAACTAAATTAGCTCATTTTGCCTTGTATTTTTTATATGGTTGAAAAAACCAGCTTAGATACTAGAAAATTTTCTCACTAAAAATTAAAAAAACAAGAAGGTTTAGTCAGTTACATGCTGCAAAATGATAATTTTATGACTTGATAAAACTGATATTTATGACTGTTAAGAATGTTTTATTTATGTTTGGATTTTGCATACCTTCTAATAAAAGAATATTTATTCAAAAAGGTATATGGAAGTTTCTCTGTTTTCAACTTTTTGTAATCTAACACATACTGCTTCTATCAGACACATTTCATGCAATCATTCTATACACATACAGATGTATTGTATCACACCCTAAGGGGTGCCTACATAGACACCCTGTACTAACCAACAGGAACACTACATCCAAGTATGTATTTTAACCTTATACTAACTTTCCAGCCAAAAGCAACCGTGCAGAGAACCAGAGCAGCTGTTGCATTTCAGGGGGAGAGGTGTTTGGTGGGAACAAACGACTACATATACCACGATGCTTTGCTGCAGAGACTGAATCCCCATTTGCTGTTACATGGTTTACCCACCCCTGATTGTCCAGAACAAATTATGAATTTTATGCTAATTTAGGTTGGATTTTCAAGGGTGTTCCTTCTCAAAATCAACTGCTGGAAAACTAAAGAAATTTTGCAAAATATAGGGTGAGTTTATGAATGTTTATTTTGTGATTTTTTTGTGCAATAAGCAGAGTGAATGAATGCATCCGATCGAGAATACGGAATCTGTGAAACTTCCATATACTATTAACTAGAATGCTTGTTGCTACTAAATGTGAGGTTCCCTTTATGTGTCCAGTCACTTTTCTAAATTAAATTGGACATTCAACATGGCTTGTGATAGAGGAAACAAACATGTTGTGATATACTCTTAAAATATATATAAATCATCTATATATATTCCCAGAGGACAGAGTTATTCAAACCAAATTAAATGAATCATCGAGGACTGACACAGCAGAGTGCTCTTTCTGCAAACTTTATGACCTGTCAAAAATGCTTAGTCATAGTCCAAGCAAAGATGCCAGTAATTTCTCTTCTGCCAATTAAGAGTAAAGACTGAAAGATCTTACAACATTCAATGAGTACAGTTTGTGAAAAGAGGAAAAATATGGAGCCATCCCTACTCAAATGAGGCTGTGTCATGATTAGAACAAATACTTGTGGTTCTGCAGACTGAATAAAATTTTCAGAAGTCTTATGATAAAAAAGGCCCCAGATATTTTGGGCAAGAGCCAATCTTGGCAGAATATGTATCCCAATCCACAGTGCCAGAATACATACGAATACTTTTGCTTCCAAACAATCTTATGCTCCTTTTGTCCACATCCCCTCCCTAATACTGCACCACCTCATGAATTGACCACCACATTCTGTATGTTAACCCTCCAGTTTTTCTTGGAAGGATATGGTTACCCAAAATTCAAGACTAAGGTTAAAAAAAAAAAAAACACAGCAATACCCCCATCACAGCTTGGTTTTTCAGGTATTAGAGGTCATATATGGTGCAAACAACAAAAGCTTACATGTAAATACAGTTTTTACATGTCAGACTTTAACCCACCAAATACAGATAGACCTCTACGAGTGTTATTGTAGTACATTACTAATTAACCCTCCTGAGGCTCTGGCTGTGTTATCAGTCTAAAGCAATGTGAAACTGGAAATACTGAGCATGCTTAGACCCTCGTGAGTCACTAACCTAATCGATTTATACTATACTTCGTGAAGTTTGCATCCCCCCCAATCTATTACCCTTTCCAATTTACTGTGAAAAAATGCATCCTTTACTATCTTTCAATAGACCAAGCACTTAACTACAGATCTAAATTATACCATATCTGCAACTTCCTGTTAAAGCAACACAGCAGAGAACACAAAATCCGACAGCAATTACTGATTTATCAAAGTATACTATGTTTGACAAATATGTAATATAAGCCTGGGAGTTCATCTCTTCCAGATCACAACCTGTGTATAGTCAGGTGTGTGCAGGGTTCATATTCTGGGCAAACACAACCTAGTTAAAATATTAGCCAATATCTAAGGGAGAGTTCACATTAGCCAATATCCAAAGAAATATTCACAACTTCAAATACAAGCAAAGCTTTGAATCTTGCATTGGCTGTAGATTGCTGACCTAGATAGAGACGCCTTCCCCCTGTACTGGCCACCCTACAAGATTCCCTTTATCTGTGTACTTTGTAAATAAGTCACATGCTACTAGTATAAAACCTTTAAACTCTCCCAGAGTGCCCTCAAAAAAAAAAACACTACTGAAAGGCTCTGGGTTATCTTGTAATTTAAAGCTTTACTCTAGTTTGGTATTCCCTGGATCTTTGTACAAGGACCACTGGACAAAAGTGATCTATATGCTCTTTGCAATAAAAAAAAAAAAAAAGATTTACTGTAGGCTTTCCTATTCATTGCTATGCTACTTCTCAACATTGTGTGTCCCTAAACAGATTAGCTTCACATTGACCCTAATGAGGGCTCTGGCAGATGCAGCCACCATATTCTCACTGTGCAGATAGAAGTTTCTGGCATTTATCATTTCTTCCCAACCCAGGAAACTGGTTACTAAAAACTAAAATGATAGATTCCATAGCATCATAAATGGCAAGTATTGTAATTAGAGGATATAGTAAAATGTATGGACAGTGCCAACATCCCATTTGGATCAATGATTTACCTCATCCCCCTTGTATCTGTCCTATGCATGTAACTATACCTTATGAATTTATTTTATGGAATTAAACCCACTCTTCCTTCTCTTGCAAAAGTGGTTTACAGTTTAGGTTTTATCCATTAGAGCCACGGCGTTCCCTCCACTTGTCTCCCTAGGGTCACCTATTTACAAAGGCTTAGACTTGTACACAACTGTGTAGCATTAAGTGGAAATTATTAATCCAATCTATTTGGCACACATTTGTGCTGACAAACAACAGGCATGTACAGGCAAAATGCATTTTTATGGTATGAAATTTATTATGATTAAAAAATAAAAGTGCCAAATATTTCTATATACAAGACTTTAGTATTTTTGGCCTCGCCATTAACCTGAGAGTGCATATATGTATCTACACACATACATAAACATATACAGACGCAAAGAAACATGCTCTATTAAGACAGAAAAGTTGTGAATTCAGAGCTTGATTAGACGTCAGACATTGAGCCGCCATATGTTTACTACCACTGCGGTCTTAAGTAACTTAATTACTTAGACCGCAAACTAGAGGGTAAAGTAAGGATAATACTAAAACAGGACCTCAGCCAGGGTACATTAAGCTGCAGCTTATTTCATTTAAGTAGTATTATATGGTGAATCTGATTGGATTTCCTCTTACGAGTTGTAGCTTGCTGTACTTTTGACCTAGTTAGATCCAAAGAGCAACATGACAAACCCCCAATTGCCCCTCCTCTGGTTACTATAGCAACATGCATGGGCCCAGAGGCCTAGGTAGGGTGCAGCATAGTAGCATGTCTGGCAATTCATGTCCATTTAAGCAAAGCGTGCAGGCTCTGCACAATGCAAGCGTCACACTAGTTGTATTGTCTACTGTGATACTGATTCCAATCTTACAGGAAAACTCGAGGTCCATCAGGTCCACCATCCCAAAGCATTGTCATGAAAAGCCAATAAGTAATGTGAAGTCTAATAGGCTTACATATTACCATGCAGCAGTAACTTTCTTTACTAGAAAGTCAGCATTATAATCTTACTCATTCCTAAGGTGTTGAGGTCACGTTGTGGGCAATACACATTACTAGGTATAGGTAATTTATTGCAAACACTGTTCTAAGTGGAAGGAAGCTGGTGCTGTGACTACCTAAGCTGCACACTAAACCGTGTTTGTGCATGTCAGATCAAGCAAATATTGTAATCGTTAAAGGTAAATAAATACTGTTGCTTTAAATGTAACAAGCAAGTCGGGATCACCGACCCTGCAAGCTCCCTCTCAAAAGTGATTGGATAACAGCCAATAATCAGAAGAATGCATACAGAGTAAATAACCCACTGAAGCTTGAGGCTTGGAGAGGAGTGGCCCTATGTGACCTATGTGCCTTCCTATAGTTAAGTGCAGTCATGGACAACATCTAGGGATAGCATGCAGCCTCAAAAGGGAATAAGCTCCCCATCAATGGTTTAGACTACAAATGGCTCATTTTGCATCTTAATCTTCACTTTCTGGATCTGTATATAGGTTAAAACTGAGCAACCCTGATGGAAAACTGCAAAATATGCCAGATAATGTTTGTTGCTGCAATTATATGTCAATAAATACACAGCTATTCTGTTCCAATTCATACCCAATACAAAAACACTACAATTGTTACACAAAAAAAACAAAAAACTAAACAATGTAGAGTAGAAAAGTATAAAGTGTCCATATAGTTCTAGCATTTTGCAGGAATACAACGTCTAGGGCAGTGGTTACCACCCAGTGCTGGGGTACCATCTTTGGGATCCAGAAGATTTTTTATAGGGCGACAGTAGATTTCTACCCCTTGCTACTTTTATTCGTATTATCCTTTCTTTGTAATGCACCAACATATTCCATAGAACTATACAGGGGTTGAGTATAAGACAATATAATATTAATACATTGCAAAAGAATGGAGGGTTTCAGCAGTGACCCCAGCAACCATCATTTCATTTAGAGGTCACACACTGTACCCTGCAGGGTACACTTTATGCAAGCTTCCTAGGGGTGTGCACATCTAGATATCAGTATCTAGCATATAAACATGCAAGTACATTCAACTTTTCAATATATTACACTAGGAAATGGCCAGTCAAAAATGATGGGATTAAAATTGTAAGGCTGTCATACAATGTGAGACGTTTGCTCCTCTGAGCACCTTTGGTGCTCATTATCAGCCCCGCGCCGAGTGCCTTTGGCGCTCATGTCGATGTGTAAGTGTTACTTTGCCGTCGTGTATTTTCCAAGTCCCGCGTGCCTGGCTTTGCTCAACCTCATTTTCATCCAGTTTATGAATTTTTACGTCAGACATTTTTTTTCCCTCGCTTAGCTGATTTTGTATTGACGAAAACCCCCAAATATGGCTCAAATTCGCTTGCAACCCCACTCCCCGGCTTCTTGGCTCCCCCCCCTGTGCTGTGTGGGAGTGTGTTATTTTTGTTAAATTATTTTGTTTGTTTTTTGGGTTTTGAGAGTTATGCGCTTGGCTCGCAGTTGTGACCCCCCTGAGGAAAGCCACAAAATACTCTACTGTTATTCAGTTTTGTGGATTAACTGATGCTTAACAAAGTTTAAGGAAAAAAAAATAAATAATGTCTTTAATAAGATTTAGTGCACAATGCAGTCGCCTGAAACTGCTCGCCGCCTAAATCACGCATGCCTCAACTGCTCGCCTCACGAGGCGAGCAGTACAAGCGCCTTTGGCGCTCATTGCAGCCTAAGCTCTGTGTGGTCGACAGCTCACCTTGCAAGGCACGCAGTTGTGGCCCTATGGGCAGCAAACTGCTCACCTCAATTTGCGAGGCTTGCAAAGTGCGACCAACATCGTAAGTGTTCCCAACACTGACAACTATATATGTGATATTTTTCTACTAATCAGTAGCTGTATTAGGAAACATTTGAAACCCAGCTCACTTACATATCCCTTTAAAAGCAAACACACATAGTGCTTACAGTAAAGCACCTTACAAGATCGAAAACTTGCAAACTCTAGCCTGTGAAGGAGTAAGCACCGAGTCACACGCCCGACCACATGTTATATTAGTTATTTCAGTGAAGGTTTTCTATGTACATCAAGCTGGTATACCACAAGTGCCAAGATTGAATCCGGAACAAATGTGGGGATCTTCAATTTATAGATAATCAAAATAGGGAATAATTTAAATGTATATGAGACAGCAGGTAAGTTGCATTTTATAATATTCATATTCTCTCACATTAAAAACTTACACCGACGTTGGTTACTTTTTCTGGGCAATGCGATTGTGATCCACCCACCTAACATTTGGCTTCATTTCTGTAATGTAAACGCCAACAAATATTACCACACTGGGCGTCTGCATGCACGATTAGTCTAGAGATGTTGGAGCTTATCTTTAGAAAAAGGCCCTGTATACTTCCCCGCAAGAAAATTCATCAGACGTGCCTAACATTAAAGGATATTCTTAAAGAAAAAGAAGAGCTGGATAGATGTTGTGTTATCCATTTTATTCTAATGTCCGTTGTTATCACTGTATTTTATATGCAAATGAGACACATTTGATGTGCGGATTTGAATCACAGGCCATCTCAAAATAAAGACCCCCAGCGTTAGCTGGCAGCCACACTTATCAAGTTCTCTGAGCATGCTTCCACCACACATTGGCATACTAGAGCCACAAAATCAATTCTAAATATTTAATAAATGATTTACTGTAGAGAAGAACTACTAGTAAAATGTAAAATCCCGTTTATAATGCACTTTGGGATGAAATAAACTTCCTGTTGGGGTGACCGTGTCCCTTTAAACATATTTGAATCCTCTTGTGTCCCAGTAATTTAACCCTTATGTACAAGTTACTGTACATTATTATTCATGTGTCAGTCCCATCCAAAGCCCATAGACTTAGTAACCCCCAGGACAGGCCCTTAGAAGGGACATTATACTGACACGTACACAGCCCTGGCACATGCTAGTTGGTAATGGTTGCATTTATAGGATCAGTTATAGCAGTGTGTGCAGACAGGGCACAGTATAGATCCACCTGCACACAACACCTAGCATGCGCGGGCACACCCACATGTACAGAGTGTGGATGCTCGTGCACGTGTCTGTCGCGCGCCCTCCCTGCCCTTGAACTCCAGCATTGCGCACAATGTAAATATTACACCCGCTGCGGACAAACAAAGCGATCCTTGCCTGTTGCTCAAAGCGCACAGTGCCGGTCACCGGCCCGGTCCCCTTCAGCACACAAATCGCCTTCATCACCATATCTGCAGTCTGACACCACTGGAGAGACACGGAGTGGGGACGAGCCTGGACTGATGATTATATAGACTCGGTGACGTCACAACCAACCGCCGCTGTCACAATACTCGTCTGGATGAATTCCTGACCAATGGCGTACGAGCTAGTTATGACACCGCCTCCCAGTCAACCAATAAGGTTTGCCCAGATAAATATGACCTATGGGTGGTTATATATGTGGGGTCAGGGGAAGAGAATAAAATATTAACATGGTTTCTTATGTCTATAGTTAGGGACTGGGAATCAAAAGAAAATGATCTCAGCTGATAGCTTAGCTTGGGGTGTTCTCTGAATGCAGCTACTGTATTTATCAGTCTTTATTTAAAGGGACATGAACACAATTCTTTTCATGCATTTACAAGAGCATATTTTAAAAATAACAACAGTTGTGCTTTATATGAAATAAATACACTTCATTGAACCTAATAGGAAGTGCGCAAAGCATGCGTATGTCTGTAGATTTCATTGGGAGCCAAGTATGAGCCATACAGCTCTATTACAGATAATTGGCTGGCAGGGCCAAGCCCACAGATCAGTTCAATGTTTGAATTATTTATTTTCTGCTTTGAGCGATTGATTTGAAAATAGAAAACACACAGCGGTATTGTCACAAGCCAGGGGAGGGTGTCTGCTTTACACCCAAAACCTCCTGCCTTCTGCTACTGGAATGCAGGATTGTAAGGGTATGGGCTTCTCGCTATACAGGTCAGGACCACCAGCAGGAAATCAGGATCATAGGGATCAGCAGAATTGGTGCGATCAGATCTTTCCCATTATGAATATTCCAGCAGTTGCATCAAGTAACTGCTAGATTGCGCTGCAGAAATTGTACACAGTTTGTAAACGCTGCTGAGATTGTACACAAATTCAAAACATAAACTATTACCCTAACCATAACCCTTAACCTATACCACTAGCACCAAAATCTTAGCAGTGACATCTAGCGGATGCTCACCGCCACTGCTGCCCCCTGTGCTTGCAGTGTGCTGGAATACTTGTAACTGGAAAGGACCACAATCTGCTCTTCAGTGGGCTTTAAAAGGCCAAGAAGACCAATCCTACCTGCAGATCCAGCCCAGTTCTTCAATCCGCTTCTCATGGGACTGCAGCAGAGGTTCAGGATGCAAAGGGTTAATAACCCAGTAAAATAATAAAAACGACCCTTCATTATTCCATTGTTCCAGGATAACAGGTCAGGTGCTAAGGGCCTCATTCAATTGCAATTTTGGCAATTGAATAAGGATCTATATAAGCAGCGAGTATATATTTTTTACTGAAGTTTTTAGCTAGTGAAGACCTTACTTTTGGATAAAAGTTCAGTAACTAAAAAGATCTGTAAAATAAATATGCTGTGTGCTTATATAAATATCTATTCAATTGGCCGAATTGCAATTGAATGAGACCCTAAGGGCCTCATTCAATTGCGATTTGGCCAATTAAATAGGGCTCTATATAAGCACATAGCATTTTTTTTACAGAAGTTTTTAGTTAGTGAAGACCTTGCTTTTGGAAAGATGTTCACTAACTAAACATTTCTGTAAAAAAAATATGCTGTGGGCTTATATAGAGCCCAATTCAATTGGCCAAATCGCAATTGAATGAGGCCCTAAGTGATTATAGCCCAAGAGAGAGAGCATATCTTTAATGGTCAGTTCACCTCTATTTATATTATTCTTACATGTCAGACATCAAAGAACAATTGTTTAAACCAATCAGAATATGCGTTGTGTGTTTGCGTCGTTCAGTCATGTCTGACTCTCCGTGACCTCATGGACCACAACACACAATGCTGATCCACTTGGTATTCATAGCAGAGATACTGGAGTGGGTTGCCAGTTCCTTCTCCAGTGGGTCACAGCATACAGCTCCTGGTATTCGTAGATGGTCTCCCATCCCAACCACTACTGGGAAACAACAGTAAACATCCTAACTATCCTTTAGCTATGAGAGCTGCGCTCGAGGGCCGAGTGCCCAATCCGAACATAGCGATGGCCTCGCTGTTGATTCAGAGCCGATGAGTTGCACCACGTCAGAGGAGGGAATAATTTGTGCCTTTCGTGAAACTGGACGGCACCATCTAGTGGCTGGCACTGCAGCTGTCAGTGCTGGCGATTTCTTTGCACTTCCACAACGGGATAGATCCCACACCGTTTTTGAAATTTTAGGAAATCAAGAGCAATTGTATAAGGCATTTTTCCATATTTATTGTGACCTTGCAATCAGCATAATGCAAAAGGAAAACAAATAGAAAATTAATAGGAAAAATAGTTTAAGTTAAAAAAAAATCTACAACATATTGGTTGCATAAATGAGCACTGCATTTAGTCAGAAATAACCAATCACATTCAAAACTATATCCAAAGGTAAATGAAAGTGATTCTGATTATCCCAAAATTAAAACCAGTTGTTCCTGTACGATTTCCTTTAAACTATCGTGTTTGCATCTTACTGGGATAGCCATGGTCCACAAGAAACTGACAGAACATTAAACTTGATCTTATTGTTGAAAATGACCAATCAGAAGAGGGGTATACAAGAACATGAAAATCAACCATAGTGCACTGTTAAGACTATTATCAATATGTGGAGAAAATGTGCCTAATGTGTAATAAGTTGATGACAGGACAATAAGAAAATGTATCAGAGAGGCTTCCAAGAGACCTACAGCAATATTAAAAGAGCTACTGGTCATCCATTGCACCAGTCTCCTGTATTGTGCACGTATGGGATATTTGGGATGGGGTGGCAAGATGGAAGCCATATTTCACAAAAAAACCAAACAACTAAGCCCATCTAAATCTTGCAAACAATGCATTCAATTACCCCAAACCACGTGGAAAAATATATTATGGTCTGATGAGTCAAAGACAAAACAGCTCATCATCCAAAGAACCCCATACTTACTGTGAAGCCTGGTGGTGGCATCATCATATTTTGGACTTTTTTCTCTTCAACTGAGACAGGAGCTGTAGTCAAGATAGATTGGATATTGACCCCAAATATCAAGATATTTTAGCACAAAACCAGCTGCCCTCTGTCAGAAAGCTGAAGTTGAAGAGGCATTTCATGTTCCAACATAATAATGACCCAAAGAACATATCCAAGTCAATGAAAGAATGGCTTCAGAAAAGGAAAATCAATGGCTCAGGTAGAGCCCAGAAATAAGTCCCACAATAAATGTCATAAAGAGGCATGTGCACATGAGATCCATGGTAATTTGAACACACTTCATGGGATAAAATTGCAGAAGATCATGTATGCAAAGATGATAGCGACCTATCCACAGATATTTACTGCTGTATTATTTTTTGTGTTTTTTTAATTTCGATTTTTCCTAATAATCATCTATTTATTTTTCTTTTTAAGATCACATTAAAGATGGAGAAATGTCTGACATGATTTATCTTGACTTCTGGCTTTATGCAACAAAACTTTCAACTACAATATCAATATCTACTGTATATATATATATATATATATATATATATATATATAAGCTATATGCATATGTTAAGTATTTGGTTCACTGAAGCTCACACAATTTCCTCATCATAGTAATTTTAGTTAACTCCAAATAATATTGCAATACTTCTCCAAAATATGTTTTGGGCCCATAAATGTTAGGAGGTTTGATAAGTGGCTCATGTATTCTATTGCGGAAGGAATATAAGCCACCCAGATTGCTATATAAAGAGAAGGGAGCAGGGACACATAGATAAGGATCCATTTGTCTAAAGCCTTGAATCATTCACTTAATTTTAGGTTCTTTTTGCAATTTGCTAGTTACTGGTATGTAGGTTGCATATCTCTCTGTATCCAGAGCATACAACGTGCACAAGAATAATTGTTAGCACCCTATGCAAAATATAATGTTGCTCCTTTCATGGTTTAGTACAAATGAGAAGTTAAGAAATAGTTGTTAATTTTTTTTACTATTAATTGGAAATGATCATCCCTATCGTAGGTCTCATTCCATAGGAATGTCCTAGGCTCTCCCCCTATTATTAAAAAAACCCCTAACATTTTGCAAATACTGTATGTGAAAAGAGAAATACTACAAACTCAGAAACACGAGTTTCGCTATAATACAGAAAAATGTACTAATAAAATGACATATGAAATCATTCTGGTATAAAACACTGAATAACCTACTTATACCAGTGACACCTACTTATACCATAGACACCTACTTATACCATTTTCTTGGTTTAAGTAAATAAATCCTCAGAAACATGAGAATATCACAGACCTGGCCATATCTATCCCCACCAATCGGACTCTCCTAAATAATATTGTACAGACAGTTCTCCTTAAAAACAAATATCAGAGGAAATGTAAGACCAGAAATTATTACTGATTTGTACTACATCTCTTAAAAATTCTTCTGGCCTCTTATACATGGTAAATATGCGCACACATTTTCCCTAGAACAAGCACATGATTCTCAGAGAGATCTTCCTGTTTCCCTATACAAGTGATGGGCAACCTGTTTCACTCTATCAGCCCCATTAAATTCGAAGCCTGTAGCGGCACCGGTACAACCGCAAATGCTGCAAGATTGAAATTCGTCTGCGTTATAGAGCTATTGGATTGAACCATGCCGCGAGTTACGGGCCGTAGACGCAAACCCATAAACCATTCTTGCGCACGTTGGATGTGCGGCCGTAAGCATGATCAATTAGTCAAACCCGTAGTTACGGGTTTAAACGAAGCCAATGGCAAATGAGATCGTCATCATTACGTCACTGAAAAATGGAGGTTAGATTTCAAAGCCTTACAGGGTTCAGTTACGAGTTTCGATCGGACCCCCATTCCAGAAAAAATGCGATATTAATAAATCAGTAAATATGATATTCTAGTCCATGTGAATTCCATTATATGTATTAACACATTGATTCCTGGGATCGATATAACACGGAAATTAAACAGAAATTAAACTATTTTATATTGCAGATTTGCGAGCTTGAGAATGTTGTGCTATTAATTTTAATACCTAACAACACTTTCCCTTTAATTGAAAATATAGTAGTGTGTATATATTTGCATTTACAGTGCTACGGATAGGACTTTACCCTCTTGCGGATCCTCTCAAGTACCCCTTGGATTTTTGGCTCCATTTGCGGTTTACGGGTTTGAACGACGGTGGATTCGTAGCAATTTAATAGCGATTTTCAAACGTCACAGTTACTTGCTTGACAGATCAAAGGATTTGCAGCCAAGGAGGGGCCCTCCAAGAGAATGGCCCCAGTTCATTCCAGCACCTGCATTTGTGCTGTACCCTGTTGGATAAAAATAACCTTTTTGTTGAGACGTAATTGGTATAACTATGTTCAAAATTCGACTGTGTGAGGTGTAGAATTAACCTCGTTTCACAACCCACTTCCCCTCTATCCTATTTCTCCTTTCATTTAACAAACCAAGAGGACATTACAACATAGCGAAACATGGACAGGATGAAGGTAAACATATTAATCGCTATCTCATATGTCATATGCTAACTGACACCATGTCATCCAGGGAACTGCTCACTTAAAATGTTCTATTTATTTTTCCAATAGACTTTATTGAATAACATCAAAGCATGTTTGAATGACAATATTAGTATACTCATATTATATTTAATTACATTTTATATATTTTGTTGTGGTAAAATACAGGTATCCTTAATTTTTTTTGTATATATATATATATATATATATATATATATATATATATATATATATATATATATAGCATTTATCTCTTTTCGTAGCACTTGTGAATTTTAGCTCAGAACCAGTATGTATCCATTTTGTAAGATATAAGTTATGAAATAGTTAAATCTACATGTCCCATGATCTAGCAGTTTCAGCTTAAGCCATAAACAATTATTTTAGTCTAAACAATATGTTCTGTTAAATCAGACCCAAGGTTAAAAAACATGTTATTTGACTGCGCTGGATTGTAAAAGTACAGGGGTGATGAACGCACAGATCTAGCCTAAATATATGCTAATTTATAATTGGACCTACTAATATCAATAATCTTTCATTGGTTGTTGGTGGGTTATACCATGTTCCTAAAAGATGGGAATGGATTATCCCATTGTCTTTATGTAAAGGATTATAAAAAGCTATGTTTTGTTTATATTTATACTATATATTTATACTACTCAGAGAGCAGTCTCTTTTAGCTCACATGTATCCTTGATCACTCTATTGGGGGAGACCGTGATATACTAAATGAAATTTCTCTCTGTGAATGGCACAAGTGAGCTAAAAGAGACAGCTCTCTTGAGTAGGTGAACAAGCCTCAAAAACAAACTACTTAGGAATTTTTCATCCTCAGATTGAACGGCTCTGACTTTGTTTTTGCTTATTTCATACATTTTGTCAGTCATCTGTTATATATTACATTTTTGTTTCAAATTTTTCATTATTCTAAACTCCTTCCCTCTCTTCCTAAGTATCTTCTTTTCTCTCTCTTGATATTCTTTTAACTTTTCTACCTCTATGGATGAATTTAATTTGTCTCTGTAAATCAATAATTGTTTGAATTTGACATTCCCGTAATATCTGTTCAAGATAACTTTTCATCAACGGAATATTTCTACTCATAGAGTATAATTTAGTATAAAAATGTTCAAAGGCCACTTGTTCTAATTGTTTGATGGAGGCGATCTCAACATAGTAGCAAGCAAATCATCTGGTTTATTTGCATATTGATAACATTTACTATGGGTTATTCTCATCGGTTTGTCAGCCTTGTCTACAAGAATATCATTTATTTGTTGGGTTACCGTTTGGTAGTTGTAGCATTTGTGTTTCTCTTGTTTTCTTTTATCAGTTCAGTTTTTTTACACTTTAACTTGTGTAAGTGACTGGACTTTAGTTTGTGTGAAATCCATCCAATAAGACTTCCTTTGACTTAAGCTTTTAATGCTAACCAAACCTACATTGTGTTTGAGTGTAGTGTAGTATTTGCATCTGAGTGTTTCAATCTCTTTTTCTAGGTGTCCTATCAGAGCCTTCTCAGTTAGAATCGTATTCATTCTCTAGGACTTAGGTTTTGATTGCTCCTGGAATACATACTTTGTTTGAGGTCAGAGCCTGATCGGACCATGGACAAAGTTACTGTTATATTACAGTTATAGGTATATTGCATTAATGAACTACTAGGGATAATCTAGTCAATTCTCGAATATGTTTTGAGGGTCTGTGAAAAAGAAGCTGTCTCTTTAGCGCTTTATAGAAAGCATAATAAGTATGTCAGTTTCTGGATTTAGATTTATCAAATGTGTTATTTTAGGTTAGTTTCAAATCTCTTCCAGTTATGATATGACCTCTGCTCTTGGTTTTCAGTATATGCAGAAAGCTAGAATGAACTTGGTGGACTTAGTGTTTGGGGCATATACCAGTGCTAACATATAAATTTGACCCTTTATATCCAATACCATAATTATATATCTCACCTCCTTATAGACATGATTTATATGATCCCAATGGTTTGTGCAATTGAATTGCTGTACCGTTCAATTTAGATAAATTAGAGGACAAATAGAATTCTGGAAAATTAGCATGAAGAAATTCTGGAAGGTGAAATGAGTTTCCTGCCGTAGTAGGACATTTGTATTCAGAGAATTATACAAATTAAAGGCTATATGTCTCATATTTGGTGCATTAAACCCATTAGCATTGTGAGAAATATCATATAAATTTGCTATAACCTGTAACAATAAATAAATCTAGTTCTGTGTAATGCATTTACATAGTAGCCCTTATGCATTACATCCACATAGGGTGTTATGTCCCTCTCCAACCGTATTATGAAGTTTGCTTAACTTCTTCTCTTTATACTTACAACCTATTTGTCTTGTTCTCGCTGACATCTAGGCCTATCAAGGTCTCTGACTGCAGAAGAGGATAGAGGATCGAATGAAACTCTCTGATCCCTTACGCAATACATAACCATAATGTGCAATGCCCCCTCTCCAATCTTTCTATGGAGTCTGTCTCAACATTCATCTGTTTGTCTTCATCTATAAGACTTATTTGTCTATTTCCCACTGATGTGGAGATATGCGTATATCCAGTTGCACAGACTCTGACGCTGAATAGGACAGATGGGAACTCTATGACTTGATAGAAGATTGCCTCTTGTATCCTTGAACTGCATTTTCTGTAGATATCTTAGTATCTTTCTGACTAGGGACGTCTTCTTCAGACACCTTATGCCACTGGTCTCTCTTGTTCCTTTTTCACTGTGGTCCACTCACGTTGTGGCAATGGTGAACATTGAATATCATTTCTCATTTGTATCTCTGTCAGTGGAATTAAATTCAACCTTGATAGTAGTTGCAAAATCATCAGTAGAGTACTTAGCTTTCTCCTCTTTTCCAAGGGAATTGGACGTAGGTATGGAAACATACAACAATGTCTCTTGATCTGTTTGGCATTAGTCTGGTTAAAGCTCTATGAGCTCTATCTGTGGAAGTCTCAAAGGTAGGAATCTCTAGTATTGTGAGCAATCTCACTTTTTTCTTAGTAATCTCTTTTGTATCTTTGTGTTTTTCAGAGACGCTTTTCTACGAATATTCAGGGATCTAGATCTATTGTCCAAGTCTTCCAATTGCCCCTGTTGTTAATGGATAATGTCTTCCATGATATCTTGCAGGGATTGGATGCTCTGTGGCGATGTTATCAGATAATCTGTTTTGAATACATCTGTACTTTTTTCAATCAAGGCTATGTCATTATGGAGGTCTGACCACAATATTTACATTTTATTCGTAAATAAAGCAGCAATATTTTGGTACAAAGTCTCATTCTCATGCCTGTTTATTTTGAGTCATGCAAGAAAAAAAATGCCGGCCGTAAAGACGTATTTTTTTTTCAAGCACGTAAATCCAAAGCACATTTCAGGATTGGGGAAAATCATCAATTTCCCAAGCCCGCAAATGGTTTCAGACCCGTAGGGCACAGAGGAGGGAGAGGGTGGAAAGAGACACAGCCAGTGAGAGAGGGGGGTAAAGAGACACAGGGGAGGAAAATAAGCGGAAAAAAACTAAGGGCAGGGAGAGGGGGCAAAGAGACAGCGGGAGGGAGAGAGGGGGAAACAGACACATGGAAGGGAGAGGGGGGAAACAGACACAGGGGTCAGAGAGTGGGGAAAGGCTCGCAATCAACGGTGAAAAAGAAGTCTCTTTAGCGTTTTATAGAAAGCATAATAAGTATGTCAGTTTCTGGATTTAGACTTATCAAGTGTATTATTTAAGGTTAGATTAAAATCTCTTCCAGTTATGATATGACCTCTGCTCTTGGTTTTCAGTATATGCAAGAATGCTAGAATGAACTTGGTGGACTTAGTGTTTGGGGCATATACCAGTGCTAACATATATATTTGACCCTTTATATCCAATGCCATAATTATATATCTCACCTCCTTATAGACATGATTTATATGATCCCAATGGTTTGTGCAATAGAATTGCTGTACCGTTCATCTTAGATAAATTAGAGGACAAATAGAATTCTGGAAAATTAGCATGAAGAAATTCTGGAAGGTGAAATGAGTTTCCTGCCGTAGTAGGACATTTGGATTCAGAGAATTATACAAATTAAAGGCTATATGTCTCATATTTGGTGCATTAAACCCATTAGCATTGTGAGAAATAACATATAAATTTGCTATAACCTGTAACAATAAATAAATCTAGTTCTGTGTAATGCATTTACATAGTGTCCCTTATGCATTACATCCACATAGGGTGTTATGTCCCTCTCCAACCGTATTATGAAGTTTGCTTAACTTCTTGTCTTTATACTTACAACCTATTTGTCTTGTTCTCGCTGACATGGAGATCTAGGCCTATCAAGGTCTCTGACTGCAGAAGAGGATAGAGGATCGAATGAAACTCTCTGATCCCTTATGCAATACATAACCATAAAGTGCAATGTCCCCTCTCCAATCTTTCTATGGAGTCTGTCTCAACATTCATCTGTTTGTCTTCATCTATAAGACTTATTTGTCTATTTCCCACTGATGTGGAGATATGCGTATATCCAGTTGCACAGACTCTGACGCAGAATAGGACAGATTGGAACTCTATGGTTCCCATCTGGAAGATGTTTTTCTCTCTTTATGCAAAAAAATTCATCTTCAGATGACTTAATAGAAGATTGACTCTGGTTTCCTTGAACTGCATTTTCTGTAGATATCAGTATCTTTCTGACTAGGGACGTCTTCTTCAGACACCTTATGCCACTGGTCTCTCTTGTTCCTTTTTCACTGTGGTCCACTCACGTTGTGGCAATGGTGAACATTGAATATCATTTCTCATTTGTATCTCTGTCAGTGGAATTAAATTCAACCTTGATAGTAGTTGCAAAATCATCAGTAGAGTACTTAGCTTTCTCCTCTTTTCCAAGGGAATTGGACGTAGGTATGGAAACATACAACAATGTCTTTTGATCTGTTTGGCATTAGTCTGGTTAAAGCTCTATGAGCTCTATCTGTGGAAGTCTCAAAGGTAGGAATCTCTAGTATTGTGAGCAATCTCACTTTTTTCTTAGTAATCTCTTTTGTATCTTTGTGTTTTTCAGAGACGCTTTTCTACGAATATTCAGGGATCTAGATCTATTGTCCAAGTCTTCCAATTGCCCCTGTTGTTAATGGATAATGTCTTCCATGATATCTTGCAGGGATTGGATGCTCTGTAGTGATGTTATCAGAAAATCTGTTTTGAATACATCTGTACTTTTTTCAATCAAGGCTATGTCATTATGGAGGTCTGACCACAATATTTACATTTTATTCGTAAATAAAGCAGCAATATTTTGGTACAAAGTCTTATTCTCATGCCTGTTTATTTTGAGTCATGAATTATGCAAGAAAAAAAATGCCGGCCGTAAAAACGTATTTTTTTTGAAAGCACGTAAATCCAAAGCACATTTCAGGATTGGGGAAAATCATCAATTTCCCAAGTCCGCAAATGGTTTCAGACCCGTAGGGCACAGAGGAGGGAGAGGGTGGAAAGAGACACAGCCGGTGAGAGAGGGGGGTAAAGAGACACAGGGGAGGAAAATAAGCGGAAAAAAACTAAGGGCAGGGAGAGGGGGCAAAGAGACAGCGGGAGGGAGAGAGGGGGAAACAGACACATGGAAGGGAGAGGGGGGGAAACAGACACAGGGGTCAGAGAGTGGGGAAAGGCTCGGTGAACGGTGAAGGCGCTCAATGCGGACCTCGCGATGAGCACCAAAGGTGCTCATTGCTGGGCTCCCGATGAGCACCAAAAGGCACTCATCACGAGGCCTGAAAGTTGTGGGTTGGATGAGGCCTAAAATGAGTGGCAAAGCCACTCATTGCGGGTCTCAAGATGAGCGTCTCTGGCCCACATTGGCCCACATTGCGAGGCCCGTAAAGTAGGGGGGGGGCTCGCAATGAGGGCCAAAGGCACTCATTGCAGGGATTGCGATGAGCGCCGAAGGTGCTCATTGCAAGGCATGGGAGAGGCTTGAGATGAGTGCCGAAGGTCATTTGAATTTTATTGCCGTCATTTTTGATGGGCAAGTAGCTAGTATTATATAAAGTTACTTCAGTCACTTATGGGACACAGGATAGTTTATGACTTATTGGAATGTTGGTTCTGCCAGTCAGTATGGACACTGGGGGGAGGGATGGGAATACACATACAAGAGAAGAGCAATTTGCCAGGCATCTGGCCTCTGACCTAGGAATAGGAGTGCCCTCCACAACCAGAATTCCAGGTGGGGGGAAGCCAAGCTCATGTGAGAAGATGCTCTGTCTCTGAACCCAGTAACAAAAGCTGAAGTTCATTAATTGCCCTCTAGGGTTGTAAAGCAAATCAGATTTGAAGACCAAGATTAATGTAACCCCCCAACCTATGGACAGAGGCACATATCAGATCAGGTATGTCTCACAGGAAAGAATGTCGGGGGAGGAAGGCGTGGGGAGGTGGCTCTCATGCATGCACTAAGAAAGGTGTGATGTGATTTCTCTGCTTCTCAATGAATGATGCTCGGATTTGAATTGCTGCGTGCTGGGATGAATATAAAGTCACAACCTGCAGATTGCTCCTATAAGCTACCGTAGAAGAACTAGGGTTGTACTGAGCCCCTCGTCAGTGGGTCGTAATATTTTGCTTGAGAGGAATCTTCAAATATTTCTATTTCCATTTCATTGCGACATCTGTGGATTTGCCATTTGTAGTTTTTCTTGTAAAAAATCCTGTTTGGTAGCATTTTTCGGTGTTTCCTTGTAAGCTTTACTTGCTTGAGGAGACCTTTTTTTCTGTAGTATTTGTACTTCTATATTTTTTTTTAATTTTATTTCTGGCTTCACTTTATTAACAATTGTCTGATTGTGCTGCCTTTTTACAGTTCTCTTGACTAATCTGTTATGTGAGCATGTAATTTCAAAAATGTCATTCTGCTCACTGTTTCTCATAATTTCTTGCTTTTTTCGTTCAAGATTGAGGTTCTTATAAAGACTCTTTACCTTTCTCTTTCTCTTTTATGCTTTCTCTTCCCCTTTTTTCTTTATTTTCTTTGTACTGTTGGCACTTTTATATTATTTTATTTATGTCTTCACTTTGTTAACAGCTGTTTGCTTGGGTGGCACGTCCTTCGCGTGCTGGAGAACAGCGAGCCGTCATCAGGGCGCAGAGAACTGCTCTCTGATGACGCTCTGCGCTCCAGCCTGCATCCCATCTGCCACAGAGGCCCCCATATCATATTTACTGGACCTGCTTGTTAGAGGCTGCCAAGGTAAGGGGCTGACAGTGTGCCATGTGGGACTGGCATGTGTCACTAGGAGCATATTGTATGTAAAGTCACTGTCATTGTGTCTATGTGTCACTAGGAGCATCAAACACACTGAAGTTTTGCTGAAGGTATCTAAAGACACTGTGGAGCCATTTCAACTTGTACTATATGTAATATTAAAGAAAGAAAAGTGAGGATTTTGGATTTCCCTGGGTGTTTTCCACCCCAATATACAGTATACAGAAATGGTGGGATAAGTATATACAAAAATAAAGGTAATTTTATTAGATAAATGACAGCGACGTCTTTAAAAACAGGGAATGTTTAAAATACTAACACAGGGAATAAAAAATGGCGAATGTGAGGAATAGTATGGAACCCTAAAGCACTGGTATTGTGCTGTGTATAACTCTTAAGTGAGTGGGTATTACTATTCACACCTAGCGGGTGAGCCAAAAAAATAATTACACGGAAATACCAAGGCGTAAAAGCCCTATTGTATCACAAAAGGTATATATATAAAGCACCCTTATGCCTAAATGCATGTCCTCCAAAGGTCTAGAAGGTACATTGGACAGAGCAATATATGTGCATAAAAGTGAAAATATAGGTCACTGTATGTCTTTACTGACACCCCTATTAGTGCTGTAAATTAAGGTGCCAAGAATTAGTACCTATAAGAGTCAAAATTAAGGGGAGTTCGACCTTAAATACAAACAAAGTTGCTACAACAGCTCTATGTTACACAGCATACGGTTCAAGCTGTGTCTATATACATTCATTGACATCTGACTGCGATATGACACAGAAAGTGTCTAAAGTGGTATATACAAGGTAGAGACTGTTCCCCAATAAATTGGGGTAGTAATGGGTGATATCAGGTATTCACTGGCTTAATATGCTACTAATGGGGCATAAGGGGCTTTAAACTAGGCCGTGATTATAACAGTACGGTTCCTAGACAGCTCCCCTGCCAGGTTTGCAACGCGCATGCGCACGTCTAACGTGATAACGTGTGCAGCGTCGTTGCTAGGAGCCTGACGCGTTTCGACGTAGCACGTCTTTGTCAAAGGGAAATTGTATAACGCTGTCTCCAAGAGCTTTATATAGGGAGCTGTCTCCTAGGTAACATGAAAGTAATGAATATGTTTTCCATAACGGGCCTGGAGAATAATAGAGAAAGTATAGATAATATATACAATATATACAAGGGGCAGCTGCGATATATACAAACGAGTAGGAACCACATAGATATGTGCCCTAATGCACTTATTGTGGATATCTATGTATAGACCATATAAAGCAATAAAACGTGTTTGTGGTAGGCTGGGGAGGAAAAATACAGATGAGTAGTATAATAGCTACTACATCTATACAGTGAAAAGCTGCCAAAAAAAGGCAGGAGAGGAATAAAAAGGTGAACTAAGTAATGACATGTGCAGAAGACTTTTACATAAAGGAGGAAATAACCCCGTTATATAACTGTAAAGGTATGAACCAAGAAACAAAGTCTATATCAGAAGACTGGTGATCTGTAGATACTGATCATACAAGGATGTGAACACAGAAAAGGTACAAGAGTGTTCAGGGACTCTGAAATATGTGATAACCAATGTGACAAATACCTAAAACTGGTTATGCGGCATCAATAAACTAAAGTAATGTGTGCTAATGCACTTGAGGTCCATCTATATAGGATGGACATAGAGGTGAGGAACTGGGGGTGAAAAATATGTACTCACTGCGGTGACTATATACAAAAGTGAAAACTAAAAATGATAGGGGATAGAAAGTGCAATGTCTATGTGACAGGAGAAGGCCCAGCATAGATAGACAGAATAACAAATATCATAAAAAGGGAAGGAGACCAAGTACTAAATGAAAGGCATGAAAGTGAACCCCTCATTGAGTCCATTGGGTACTTGGGCCTTCAATTGATATATCCAGCGTGCCTCACATTGTAATAATTTCTTCTCCAAGTCTCCCTGTCTTGGGCCTATGTGTACCTGGTCTATTGCACAAAAAGATAAGACTTCACTTTTATTGTTGTGACAATATTTAACATGGCGGGCAATTGGTGTATCCAATGCATCCTTGATACTGTAAATGTGTTCGCCAATCCTACGGCGCAGCTGGCGCCTCATTTTTCCTACATAAATCTTTCTGCAAATACAGGTGGCCACATAGATAACCGCCGTAGAACAACAATTCATGAATTCTTTTATTTTAAATTTTTCTCCAGTAATAGGATGTTCATATATTTTTAAAGGTGTAACATACCTACAAAATTTACATTTGCTGCATTTGAAACATCCTGTTAGAGGTTTTAACCAGGTCCCAGGTTTCTGTTCTTTAAATGAACTATGTACCAATCTATCTTTAAGGTTTTTGCCCCTGCGGTATGTAATAGAGGCCTTAGGCATTAGAACATCTTTTAGATCCTCGTCACTCCTCAAAAGATGCCAATGTCTGGATAGAATGTCGCTAACAGCCTCAGAGTCATAGCCAAAAGTCATAATACAGCGGGATAGTTTACTCTCCTTATCTGCATTCTTATTAAGGCCATTCAAAAGTTCAGATCTACTGCAGTTAGATGCATAATTAAAGGCAGATTTGAGACATTTATTTGAATAACCTCTGTCTCTAAATCTAGTTCTTAGTTTATCTGCCTCTAGTTTGAACTCTGCATCAGAACTACAGTTCCTTCTAATTCGAAGGTATTGACCTCTCGGTATCCCCCTTTTCATGGGTTCAAAATGCTGACTGTCCCAGGTCAATAGAGAATTTGTGGCTGTATCCTTCCTATAAGTGGTGGTTGATATCTTTCCTTCTTCATCTTTTATTATCAACAAGTCTAAGAATGTAATAGAGGATAGGTTTAGCTCATATGTAAACTTAAGGCCCAAATCATTGGTGTTAAGGTCAGACATAAATTGTTCAAATTCAGGCTTAGTGCCTGTCCAGACTACTAACACATCATCAATATAGCGCCGCCATATTAATGCGTGTTCAGAGAGTGAGGATATAGATTCTTGAAAAACAAATTTCTCCTCCCACCAGCCCAGGAACAGATTGGCATAACTGGGAGCACATGGTGTACCCATGGCTGTACCTTTTTGCTGGTGGTACCACTTGTTATTGTGTATTAAATAATTGTGCTTTAGCATAAATTCCAGCAGTTCCAGTAAAAGTCCATTAAATTTAGTGTGAATAGCACCCCTCATACTTAAAAAGTAACCAAGGGCCTCTATACCGCATTCATGCGGTATACTGCTGTACAAGGCCTCTACATCAATAGAGGCTAGCCATGCTGAGTTAGGTATATAAAGGTCATCCAGCTGCTTTAAAATGTCGTTGGTGTCTTTGACATAAGAGGGTAGACTCTCCACCATTTCTCTCAGATAGTGGTCAATAAATACACTGGCATTGTGGGACAGGTTATCAGTGCCGGATACAATCGGCCTACCAGGGATAGGTGATTTCTTTTTATGTATTTTAGGGAGGGAATAGAAAATTTAGATAGTAGGAAATTTGGGGTATAAAAACCTATAGGTTTGCTCATCAATAAGGCCCTCTCTCATTGCATTGTCCAAAATAGTTTTCAAGAGTATCTTATACTTATTTGTTGGATTTTTTTGGACCACGTTATATGTGCTATTGTCACCCAAAATTCTGTTACACATATCTCTATATTCCTCGTTGTTCATAATGACAATATTGCCTCCCTTATCGGCAGGCTTGATTTGTATCTCCTTGCACTTCTCCAATTCTTTTAATGCTATGAATTCATTGTTGGTCAAATTGAATTTCTTTTTCAGTTTGTAATAGTCTATGTTCTCAATATCTAAAGTGGTCTGCTGAAGAAAGACCCAGATATTGGCATAGTCTTTCATTCCTGGTGTAAAAGTGCTCTTATTTCTCCAGGTTTTAGATTTAACTTTACTCATAGGATCAACTGGTTTGTTCTCTTTTAGTAAAGACAACAGAGACTGTAAAGTTTCCATATCTTCCTTTCCCACACCCAGATTCATACATTCTCTCTCCTCTTTCAATTTGTAGAATTTGTGCAGTGCTAACTTGCGGGCGAAAAGGTTTAAATCTTTTATATGTGTGAATGTATCTGATCTGGATGTTGGGACAAATGTCAAACCTTTCTGTAACACTGAGGTGTGATGTATATTGAGGGGAAAGTTAGACAAATTGACTATCTGTGAATTCATAGCTAGAGAGTTAGAGGGGTTAGGAGTCAAGCATTCCTGTTTCCCTTGGATCTGAGTGTCCTCTCTGGTCCCTTCACAGGGATCCTGCCTCTCTCTAAAAAAGATTGTTGTTGTTCATTAAATCTAGGGTTCTCTCTGGTCTGGAGATTTGCTCTTAGTTCATAATTCTCTCTTTTCTGAGGATAATTTCCTCGTCTAGTCCTGGTGTTATAAGGATGAAAGTCATCATTATCAGAGTTCTCAAATTCTGAGGAGCTAATATCAGAACTTCTTTGGTTAGCATTCATTTTTGGGAATCTTCTAAATATCCTGCCTGTTTTAAAATCAGTTTGATCCCTCCAAAATTTCTTTTGTTTGCGTTCTTTGATCTCTTTCTTAAACCTGTCTATATTATCATTCAACCTTGTGCAGAACACATTATACTCAGATACTTCACTGAATTTACCAAAATCTTGTTGGTATAGTGCCAACTTTGGTTTGATGATTTCTAAGTTCTGCTGTTCGGTCTCAATAATAAGGGACATAAGCTCAAATGAGCATTTTAACAGTATTTCTTACCACTTCTTTGTGAATGTTTCATTCGACAGGTTACTTGCTGGACTTATATTTATTCTAAGTCCTCTAGGGACAATTTGATTTTTTAGGTAGTTTTGCAGGCTACTAATTTCCCATATAGATCTTAGCTGCTTTTTAGCAGTTTTTAACAATTCACCAAATTGATCTTTGATGTTTCTCTCATTGGCTGTAATGGACTGGGCCCTAGAGCCAAAACTCTCATCAGCTTCCTTTTGAAGTGAATCCACATCTATATTATTTATAGCAGAATTTGCCATCTTGGTACAATCCACTTGCTCCCTAAGATAAGCTCAAAATGAAAAAAATATAAAAAAAAAAAAAAAACTCTAGATCACTTGGGTAGAGTTTAAGAGATATAAGTAAATAGTTTCCTCTATGTGGATTGAACCACTAATCACTATCTAAGAAAGAAAAGTGAGGATTTTGGATTTCCCTGGGTGTTTTCCACCCCAATATACAGTATACAGAAATGGTGGGATAAGTATATACAAAAATAAAGGTAATTTTATTAGATAAATGACAGCGACGTCTTTAAAAACAGGGAATGTTTAAAATACTAACACAGGGAATAAAAAATGGCGAATGTGAGGAATAGTATGGAACCCTAAAGCACTGGTATTGTGCTGTGTATAACTCTTAAGTGAGTGGGTATTACTATTCACACCTAGCGGGTGAGCCAAAAAAATAATTACACAGAAATACCAAGGCGTAAAAGCCCTATTGTATCACAAAAGGTATATATATAAAGCACCCTTATGCCTAAATGCATGTCCTCCAAAGGTCTAGAAGGTACATTGGACAGAGCAATATATGTGCATAAAAGTGAAAATATAGGTCACTGTATGTCTTTACTGACACCCCTATTAGTGCTGTAAATTAAGGTGCCAAGAATTAGTACCTATAAGAGTCAAAATTAAGGGGAGTTCGACCTTAAATACAAACAAAGTTGCTACAACAGCTCTATGTTACACAGCATACGGTTCAAGCTATATACATTCATTGACATCTGACTACGATATGACACAGAAAGTGTCTAAAGTGGTATATACAAGGTAGAGACTGTTCCCCAATAAATTGGGGTAGTAATGGGTGATATCAGGTATTCACTGGCTTAATATGCTACTAATGGGGCATAAGGGGCTTTAAACTAGGCCGTGATTATAACAGATTCGCGGTTCCTAGACAGCTCGACCGCCAGGTTTGCAACGCACATGCGCACGTCTAACGTGATGACGTGTGCAGCGTCGTTGCTAGGAGCCTGACGCGTTTCGACGTAGCACGTCTTTGTCAAAGGGAAATTGTATAACGCTGTCTCCAAGAGCTTTATATAGGGAGCTGTCGCCTAGGTAACATGAAAGTAATGAATATGTTTTCCATAACGGGCCTGGAGAATAATAGAGAAAGTATAGATAATATATACAATATATACAAGGGGCAGCTGCGATATATACAAACGAGTAGGAACCACATAGATATGTGCCCTAATGCACTTATTGTGGATATCTATGTATAGACCATATAAAGAAACAAAACGGGTTTGTGGTAGGCTGGGGAGGAAAAATACAGATGAGTAGTATAATAGCTACTACATCTATACAGTGAAAAGCTGCCAAAAAAAGGCAGGAGAGGAATAAAAAGGTGAACTAAGTAATGACATGTGCAGAAGACTTTTACATAAAGGAGGAAATAACCCCGTTATATAACTGTAAAGGTATGAACCAAGAAACAAAGTCTATATCAGAAGACTGGTGATCTGTAGATACTGATCATACAAGGATGTGAACACAGAAAAGGTACAAGAGTGTTCAGGGACTCTGAAATATGTGATAACCAATGTGACAAATACCTAAAACTGGTTATGCGGCATCAATAAACTAAAGTAATGTGTGCTAATGCACTTGGGTACACCATGTGCTCCCAGTTATGCCAATCTGTTCCTGGGCTGGTGGGAGGAGAAATTTGTTTTTCAAGAATCTATATCCTCACTCTCTGAACACGCATTAATATGGCGGCGCTATATTGATGATGTGTTAGTAGTCTGGACAGGCACTAAGCCTGAATTTGAACAATTTATGTCTGACCTTAACACCAATGATTTGGGCCTTAAGTTTACATATGAGCTAAACCTATCCTCTATTACATTCTTAGACTTGTTGATAACAAAAGATGAAGAAGGAAAGATATCAACCACCACTTATAGGAAGGATACAGCCACAAATTCTCTATTGACCTGGGACAGTCAGCATTTTGAACCCCTGAAAAGGGGGATACCGAGAGGTCAATACCTTCGAATTAGAAGGAACTGTAGTTCTGATGCAGAGTTCAAACTAGAGGCAGATAAACTAAGAACTAGATTTAGAGACAGAGGTTATTCAAATAAATGTCTCAAATCTGCCTTTAATTATGCATCTAACTGCAGTAGATCTGAACTTTTGAATGGCCTTAATAAGAATGCAGATAAGGAGAGTAAACTATCCCGCTGTATTATGACTTTTGGCTATGACTCTGAGGCTGTTAGCGACATTCTATCCAGACATTGGCATCTTTTGAGGAGTGACGAGGATCTAAAAGATGTTCTAACGCCTAAGGCCTCTATTACATACCGCAGGGGCAAAAACCTTAAAGATAGATTGGTACATAGTTCATTTAAAGAACAGAAACCTGGGACCTGGTTAAAACCTCTAACAGGATGTTTCAAATGCAGCAAATGTAAATTTTGTAGGTATGTTACACCTTTAAAAATATATGAACATCCTATTACTGGAGAAAAATTTAAAATAAAACAATTCATGAATTGTTGTTCTACGGCGGTTATCTATGTGGCCACCTGTATTTGCAGAAAGATTTATGTAGGAAAAACGAGGCGCCAGCTGCGCCGTAGGATTGGCGAACACATTTACAGTATCAAGAATGCATTGGATACACCAATTGCCCGCCATGTTAATTATTGTCACAACAATAAAAGTGAAGTCTTATCTTTTTGTGCAATAGACCAGGTACACATAGGCCCAAGACAGGGAGACTTGGAGAAGAAATTATTACAATGTGAGGCACGCTGGATATACCAATTGAAGGCCCAAGTACCCAATGGACTCAATGAGGGGTTCACTTTCATGCCTTTCATTTAGTACTTGGTCTCCTTCCCTTTTTATGATATGTGTTATTCTGTCTATCTATGCTGGGCTTTCTCCTGTCACATAGACATTGCACTTTCTATCCCCTATCATTTTTAGTTTTCACTTTTGTATATAGTCACCGCAGTGAGTACATATTTTTCACTACCAGTTCCTCACCTCTATGTCCATCCTATATAGATGGACCTCAAGTGCATTAGCACACATTACTTTAGTTTATTGATGCCGCATAACCAGTTTTAGGTATTTGTCACATTGGTTATCACATATTTCAGAGTCCCTGAACACTCTTGTACCTTTTCTGTGTTCACATCCTTGTATGATCAGTATCTACAGATCACCAGTCTTCTGATATAGACTTTGTTTCTTGGTTCATACCTTTACAGTTATATAACGGGGTTATTTCCTCCTTTATGTAAAAGTCTTCTGCACATGTCATTACTTAGTTCACCTTTTTATTCCTCTCCTGCCTTTTTTTGGCAGCTTTTCACTGTATAGATGTAGTAGCTATTATACTACTCATCTGTATTTTTCCTCCTCAGCCTACCACAAACCCGTTTCTTTATATGGTCTATACATAGATATCCACAATAATTGCATTAGGGCACATATCTATGTGGTTCCTACTCGTTTGTATATATCGCAGCTGCCCCTTGTATATATTGTATATATTATCTATACTTTCTCTATTATTCTCCAGGCCCGTTATGGAAAACATATTCATTACTTTCATGTTACCTAGGCGACAGCTCCCTATATAAAGCTCTTGGAGACAGAGTTATACAATTTCCCTTTGACAAAGATGTGCTACGTCGAAACGCGTCAGGCTCCTAGCAACGACGCTGCACACGTTATCACGTTAGACGTGCGCATGCGCGTTGCAAACCTGGCGGTCGAGCTGTCTAGGAACCGCGAATCTGTTATAATCACGGCCTAGTTTAAAGCCCCTTATGCCCCATTAGTAGCATATTAAGCCAGTGAATACCTGATATCACCCATTACTACCCCAATTTACTGGGGAACAGTCTCTACCTTGTATATACAGCTTTAGACACTTTTTGTGTCATATCGTAGTCAGATGTCAATGAATGTATATAGACACAGCTTGAACCGTATGCTGTGTAACATAGAGCTGTTGTAGCAACTTTGTTTGTATTTAAGGTCGAACTCCCCTTAATTTTGACTCTTATAGGTACTAATTCTTGGCACCTTAATTTACAGCACTAATAGGGGTGTCAGTAAAGACATACAGTGACCTATATTTTCACTTTTATGCACATATATTGCTCTGTCCAATGTACCTTCTAGACCTTTGGAGGACATGCATTTAGGCATAAGGGTGCTTTATATATATACCTTTTGTGATACAATTGGGCTTTTACGCCTTGGTATTTCCGTGTAATTATTTTTTTGGCTCACCCGCTAGGTGTGAATAGTAATACCCACTCACTTAAGAGTTATACACAGCACAATACCAGTGCTTTAGGGTTCCATACTATTCCTCACATTCGCCATTTTTTATTCCCTGTGTTAGTATTTTAAACATTCCCTGTTTTTAAAGACGTCGCTGTCATTTATCTAATAAAATTACATTTATTTTTGTATATACTTATCCCACCATTTCTGTATATGTAATATTATCAATATTTGTATGAATGGTTCTGTGATATAATATCTGATGAGATAAAAACTTTTACTAAGCAAATCTATACCTATGCATTCGTCTAAAAAAAACCTTACCTTGCCTGCTCCCCCACCCCCAAAGCCTGGTTTTATTGCTTCTTATCTGTGAAATAACATTTGTGCATCCTTCTCATTTTCTGTTGCAGTCTCTCCACTATCTGTAGGCCTCAGTCTCTGCTCTCTCACTCTCTCTGGAACAACAATCAATAAAAAAATTTAAGATTAAGTCTTCAATTTTTCCCAGCATAGGAGTCTTCTGTAGAGAATCCTGCCATCTCATAATACGGCTAAAATATTTGAGCTTTAGCTTCATGATCATACCTTATAGTGAACAGTTTGTCTTGATTTCCTGAAGTACTGATTTATTGGATCTTCTTGCAGTCCAGCCAGCAAGACAATTCAAAGGGGTCAATTCTACAGAGCTCAGACTTCTAACCCAGGGCAAAAAAAAGAAATGGGTCCCCAGATGCAAACTCATCACATATTATAATTGTCCAACTACGATTCGTCGTCACGCTGTTTTGCGTGGTGCGTATGACTTAGCGATGAGCCTCGCATAGCGAGGTGAGCCGTTAACTCATAGCACTTAGGCAATGAGGCAATGAGCGCCGCAGGTGCTTATTGCTGGCGAGCCTCGCGTAGCGAGGCGAGCTGTTAAACACGTCACACGCACGACTTAGAAAAAAAACAACAGCTCGGAACCAACCTTAACGTAACAAACACGCACTAAGAATCTGACTATAACGTAACAAACACCCACACGCACTAAGAATCCGACTATAACGGCCGACCCGGGCGCAACTAAAAACAGTGAAAACACACCAAATACTCACACAAACTACATAAAAAGCTTACCCATAGCAAGGGGGGGGGCACCCAGGACCTCTGAAAGTGAAGTTACACCTCCATTTAAGTCCAAATTCCCGAGTTCAGACACACGAAAATCCGCTAAGCGAGAGAAAAAATGGCAGCAGAAAAAACGAAAACGAGGCTCACAGCCCAGCCACGTACAAATTAGCCAAGAAGGGATCCGAGATAAGCTCGGAAACCTGCATTAACCCCAGGGGATCCGAGATAAGTTCGGAGCCCTGCATTCACCCCACATTAACCATCGCAGTGACGGTCCCGATTGCACACGATCGGGGTCCCCCGCTGCAATCAAAATTCAAAATTCCCCCGTTACAGGTCCTTAAAGGACTGTAAAAGTCCTTAAAGGACCTGTTGTAAAAGAAAAAAAAAAACACTGTCACCCTGTCAATCATGGGGGTCAATACAGACCCCCATAAAACCCTCATTAACCCTGTCACTCATGGGGGTCAATATAGACCCCCATAAGCCCTTCATTAACCCTGTCACTCATGGGGGTCAATACAGACCCCCATAAACCCATCATTAACCCTGTCACTCATGGGGGTCAATAGAGACCCACATAAGCCCTTCATTAAGCCTGTCACTCATGGGGGTCAATACAGACCCCCATAAGCCCTTCATTAACCCTGTCACTCATGGGGGTCAATACAGACCCCCATAATCCTCTATTTAACCCCATCAGTCCCATAAGGGTATATTAACATCATTATGGGCCTGTTATTACACTACATTAACCACATAAGTGCCATGATGGTCCTCAAGGACCATCATGACACTAAGTATACACACAATACTGCACTATACCACTCCCAATAAAACATTAAACATCAACTAAACACCCTCTACACTAACCTATTAACATCTACACTACCTACCCCCTATTAACCCCCACCACTCTAATTACAGAAAATAAAAAAGCCTAAAGTCACACACAAAAAACTGCATTAGATGAAATAACAAACCTAACTCACAAAAAAAATTAAACTACATTACAGAAAATAAAAAAAACTAAGTCACAAAAAGTAAAAAAAGGAACATTACAGAAAAAACAAAACATTACAACCCCCCCCCCCTCACTACAGAAAAAAAAAGACACACCTGAAAAGGAAATACATATAATACAAATACATACAATACAAATACATACAATTACAATACAATTACATACAATTACAATACAATACACCACTACCTAATATACATCACACAATCTATCTAAATAAATAGCATAATCTAATATACAAAAAAAAAAAAAATATATATATATATATATACTTACATCTGCACTACCGGACATCCCTGACGCTAATGAGGCTCCAGGAGACTTTTCCAGAAGAAAATAAGCAATGGCGCATTCTGATTGGTTGAAAACTCTGTCTATCAAATTCACCCAATCAGGAGGCGCCAATGTGTGAGTCAATCAGAAAGTGATACACCCTAATATCCCACTCTGATTGGATAATGCACCTCTCAATCTTTATTTAAACCAATCACAAGGCGCAGATGCCTTCAGCCAATCACAATGGAATACACCCCCACAGGGTGATTGGTTGGAGCCTCTGCGCATTCTGATTGGTTGCACTGACAATAGCCAATCACAATGGAATACACCCTCATGTACTGATTGGTGAAGGATTTGCGCATTCTCATTGGCTACTGTTAATATCAATCAATATTACAGCCAATGGGAAGGCGTATATGTCTTCACCAATCAGTACGTGGGGGTATATTCCATTGTGATTGGCTGATGGCAATAAAGCCTTAGGATTGGTTCAAATAAAGATTGAAAGGTGTGTTATCCAATCAGCGTTGTATTTCGGGGTGTATACTTTTTTCATTGGTTTACAAATGGGGTCTTCTCATTGGCTGAATTTGATAGACAGCCTTTTCAGCCAATCAGAAGCTGCCATTGCCAATTTTAGTCTGGAACACTACATAGGAAGGTCATTAGCGTCGGAGACATCCGCCAAGGCGGATGTGTGTCGTTTTTTTTTTTTTTTAAAGGCGCGGATGCTTCCGGAGAAGACGAGGAGGCCGGAGACATGGCGGAAAGGTAAGTATAATGTAGATTGTGTTTATTTAACTTTGCTTTATGTTTACTAATGTAATGTTTTTTTTTTACAGGAGTACCCCGGACAAGACGCAAAGATGGACGACGGAACATGGACGACGGAACATGGAGGACGTGACATGCTGGAAAGGTGAGTATTTAGAATATTTTAGAATATTTAGAATGTTTAGAATGTTTAGGTATTTCATGTAAACGTGTTGTATTAATTTTTTAAATCTTTTTTACCGTAGGTTGCTGATCTGAAGAAACATCTCAAAGGTAAGTGATCTTAATTATTTTTTTGTAGCTTACAATTAGGGTAGCTATATATATAGATAGCATGTATTGTATATTAGATAGATAGATAGATAGATAGGGGGATGTATTATTAGATAGTATTGTATATTTGATAGTGGGATGTATATTAAATTATATAGTGGCATGTATATTAGATAATGGCATGTATATTAGATAGTGGCATGTATATTACATAGTGGCATGTCTGTAATGTTCCTTTTTTTTGTGACTTAGGTTTTTTTTTTGTTCTGTAATGTACATTTTTTATTTTTATTATTTTTGGTGATTTTAGTTTTTCTTATTTTATGTAATGTAGATTTCTGCTTTTTGAGGAATTTAGTTACTTGAGGCACACAGTACACTCACATTGTGTGACAAACAGCATTTCAACACTTTCTTTTATTGACCGTCATTTTTTGATGGGCAAGTCGCTAGAATAATATAAGAAGCGTGAGGTAGCTGTGAGTGTCTAGTAATCTAGATGAATAATCAGAGCATTGCAGTATTAGTGATACATTTATATTGGAGAAACATTTTTGTTAGAATGACAAGCTTTTCAAGAGTTGTATCTCTCTTTAAAAGTCAAAAGCAATACTGAATAATAGATAACCCAATAGTTTGAAAGTGCCTTCCAGAGGTATGAGTGGTGCCCAATGCCAAGAAAACCTCTTGCTTGTGTTCTTCCAACAATGGTTGTAGAGTGCTAGTTCTTGGAGATTTCACACCTGACACGCCAACGTCTGTCCAGTCGATGGAGCAGAAAACACGATTCATTAGAGAAGGCAATCTTTTGCCAATCAGAAGAGGTCCAATTTTGATACTGTTGTGCAAATTGAAGCAGGTTCTGCTGATGAACACCGTTTGCTTTGGAGCCCCATACGCGACAGGGTTGGCTGTACTGTTGTTTTAGACACATGTCTGGTAGCCCCTGGTTTATTTGGACGGTGAGTTGCTCAACTGTAGCATGTCGGTTGCCCTCATAAACCTTCGCAGCCACATTCACCTCTGACATCAATGAAACGTGGTGCTCCGCAGTTTCCACACTGGTTATTCACAATGGTGCCGTTTGTCCACATTACAAGTTAACCACAGCAGCACACGAACAGTTAACAAACTGCTCTGTTTCAGAAATACTACCATCCTTGTGAAGACCAATGATCATCCCCTTTTCAAATTCGGATAAATTGCACGTTTTACCCTGGACAGCGATGGTTGATATGTTTGCCTACATATCATGTTATATACCCAAGCCAGCTCACAACACGTGCCGTATTTCATTGGCTACACGCTGCTGACGTCAAAAGTAGGCAGTGGTCATAATAATGTGACCCGACCGTGTGTATATATGTTACATAGTTACAAAGGGCCTCATTCTATTATCGGCCGTAGGAGATGCGGGGCCGCAAGGACCGGCCGCAGGCTATTTGCCTATTCTATTCCCTTCCGGCCGGGGGCTCCGGCAGGCTTGCGGCCGGCGCCTTGTTATCCCTTGCGGCCGCACGCGCCCCAGGAAAGCCTTTGATCTTAAACGGCCGCAAGAGTTTCGGCCGCAAGAAAACCGTGGTTGCTATTCTATTGCTCCGGGAACCCTCTCGGCAAGGCTAAAACCGAGCCGCAGCTTACTTGCACCAAAAAGGTCCCGCAAGCACACAATTAGGCACATAATAAAGCCATCCTGCACTCTGATGAGACGATAAAGTGATTGGGGGTGTTAGCATTCATAGCACAACATTCCCCTACACTCAAATCCGCAAATACATTTTATTTTCATTCATGCCAAATATCCGTAGACAAAGTCCCGAGGGCTTGGAGCACCTCAGACCCGCCCAGGCTGCGGGACGGAAAATAAACCGTTAATGAAATATCGGATTTGGGCTGACGTGCAAGCTTGAGAGGGGGTTGCAATTAATCCTCATGTCCCCCATTATGATCCCTAGCATTTGCAGAGCTTTACAGTGCCATCTTGAATTTATATTTGCATTTAAAGTTTTCAGACCTTGCGGCCGGTTGCATGATATGCGGCCGGCCGTAAGGGGGATATCCTTGCGGCGCCGTCTATTTGAATTGCAAGGTAAAGGTAGCTCTACACGGGGCCATAAGACGGCCGCAAGGAATCGCAGCTTTGCGACCGTTTTACGGCCGATAATAGAATGAGGCCCATAGTAATTAAGGTTAAAAAAAGACTTTCAGTCCATCTAGTTCAACCTGTTAAGATCTCCTCTGATCTGCAATATGCGGATTAGTTATTAATTCATTCGTTGTTAAATAATTATTAATAGTATAGTATTTGAGGATGAATAAAGTTAGTCCATCAAGTTCAAACTTTTTAGATCTCTATTGATCTTTTTAATATGTGGACTATTTATTATTAATTGTTAATTGATCCAGAGGAAGAAGAAAAAAAAAACATTGAAACTTTGGCAATTGTCTCATAAGGGAAAAAAAAAAATAATTCCTTCCTGACCCCAGAAACTGGCGATCAAATTTCTCCCTGGATCAATATTCCTTCGCTAGTTATCTAGGATAGCCTTGAATGCCCTCTTCATTCAAAATATATCTAACCCCTTTCTTTCCTAAATAGGTTATAACCATCCAGATTAACAGTCCAGTCATGAGATTCATCCCACCATGTTTCAGTAATGCCTATTAAGTCCCATTTTTCTTGTACTGCTAATATTTCTAGCTCGTCCATTTTCCCAGGCAAACTTCTTGCGTTAACAAGCATACACTTTATGTTGCTATGGCTCTGCCGTTGTGAAGTGCTTGCCACTGTATTTGAGGCCCCTATTAATACCTCCCTACTGTCTATTGTAACCCTCCCGCCTTCTCCTCCCCCATAGGTAACTAATTCATCCCTTTCCCTCTCTACCCTATTTACCCCAATACTTCTATATAGTCCCTCCCCCCACCTACAAGTTTAAAAACTCCCCCAGCCGTTCTACTTTCCTATCCCCTAGCACAAAAGCTCCCTCATCATTAAGGTGCAATCCATCCCTGCTATAGAGATTGTACCCAAGTGAGACGTCAGCCCAGTGCTCTAAAAACCCAAAACCCTCTGAACTGCACCACTTTTTTAGCCACGCATTAACCTCCCTAAGCTCCTTCTGCCTCCCTGGGCTAGCACGTGGCACTGGTAGTATCTCAGAAAATACTACCATGGAGGTCCTTGCTTTAAGCTTATTCCCTAGTTCTCTAAAATCATTCTTTAGGACGCTCCATCTTCCACTAACTTTGTCATTGGTACCAATGTGTATGAAGACCGCTGGTTCATTACCAGCCCCTCCCAATAATTTATCCACCCGATCTACAACATGCCGAACCTGAGCACCAGGGAGACAGCAAACTGTTCGATTGCTGGTATCTGGGTGACAAATTACCCTGTCTACCTTCCTAATAATAGAGTCCCCTACCACCAAAACATGTCTGTTGCTCTGCCTATTCTGCCCTCCCTCTCCTCCAGTAGAACTGTTCTCCCTGCTGTTAGAGGGAACAGCTCTATCTGGTATTGCCATTCCTGAATGGACATCCCCAAAAGTTTCACTCACTCTGGCAAATCTGTTGGTGTTTGCCAACTCAGAACTGGCCTGCCTCCTCCTGTCCCCCCTGATTCCTCTTCTAACTGTAACCCAGCTACCTCCCTGGACATCCTCACTAGCCCCTGCTCCACCCTCTATACTAGGCCCAGCTAAACAGTGCTCCATGAGCACCACCTCCCTTTCCAGTGGAGCAATATCACTAAGTGCTGCAATTCTCCTCTCCAGATCTTCAATTTGAGCTTCCAGAGAGGCAACATGGTCACACATGTCACAGAGGTATGGACCCCGGTTCATGTGTTCCAGTAGTGCATACATGTGGCAGGATGTACACTGAGTGAGGTTGCCACTGGACTGACAAAAATACAGTGAGAAAACAAATCAATGTATTTGTATAAAGATTGCTTTTCTACACCTTAACCCAAACAAAACAGAAAAAATATATATACGTTTGTTTTCTGTTTTTTCTTATAATACCCCTTTCCTTTGGATTTCCTCCTTTTATTCAATCTCCTACACACTAACTACACTTACACTAGAATTGATTGCAAGCTCCCAAGCTCGCTCTTCCCTTGTTAAAATAGACCCCGCCTACTTGCCTGTAGAATGATAAATGAGCACAGGACAGAAAACACTGCCCTGCCTCACAGAACTGATTCAACAGAACTCGACAAAATGCACACAGATAAACCTTTACATAGGCCAAACCACACACACTGTCACCTGTATCACAGATTACTGCAGCAGACAGAAAACACTGCACTGATTTACAGAACTACAGTATATATATATATATATATATATATATATATATATATATATCACATATTCATTTTTATCATACAGTGGTGCTTTAAAGGAACATTGAACTCAAACATTTTCTTTTACTCTAAAAGTGTTCAACTTTAATGTTTTTTTCAAGCAAAAAAAACTTTTTTAGTCACACAACAAAAATTCCAAATATGAATTTTTTTTAAATTACAAACATTGATTAGTTAGATGGATAAGTCTAGCATAAGAATAAAAGATGGCCTAAGAAGTCCTGAGAGGGCAAGGTACTAATGTAATTAGTCAAGTCAGTCTGGTATTGAAAACCATCAGCCCTATTAAATTCGAAGCCAGTACATGAAGATTGCAACAGCTGCGGGCTTGAAATTTGGCCGAGTTACGGTGCTATTAAATTAGAATGGGCTGCAAGCTTCTAGCTAGAGACGCAAACCCGTAGACAATTTATCGTCCGTCTGATTTGCGGGTTTGATCATAATCAATTAGTCAAACCCGTAGTTACGGGTTTAGATAGAGCCAATGGAAACAGAGATCGTCATCATTACGTCACTGAAAAATAGAGGTTGGATTTCAAAGTCTTACGGGGTTCAATTACGATTTAAGATCGGACCCACATTCCAGTTGTAATGCAATATTAATAAAGCCGCAAATATGATATTCTATCACATGCACGTTACAGTATATGCATTAACACATTGATTGCCGGGATCTATATAACACAAAAATTCTACATTAAATAAAGTATTTTTCTGGGCCGATTTGCGGGCTTGAGAATGTTGTGCTATTAATTCTAAGACCTAACATCACTTTAACTTTTAATATTAGTACAGTAGTGTGTTTTTATTTGCACTTGAAGTGCTACATATTGCACATGTTGGGCTTTGTGCTACATTTGCGCGTTACGGTCTTTCTCGCCATTGACTTTGTTGCAATTTAATAGCTAAATTGGAAACATAGCGGTTACGGCTTGACAGATCAAAGGATTTATGGCTTCGAAGTTCAACGTTGCTCCTCCTGTAGTCTTTTTTCGGCCTTGCTGTGTCTAAACCCGCAAGTCGTCTGCGGCATGCGTTACTGTGCTAATTTAATAGCAGAAAGTCCTAAGAGCTACATTTTAACATGTAGCGCGAATTTAACAGGGCTGTAAGTCTCCAAAAGGAAATATATAAATTTGAAAATCTATGGAAATGGAGCATGCTGTAAAAAACAAAAAGCTTTTAAAGAAAGACTCAATGGCCCTTGTTTAATTTGATATAACCTCCAAATTGACATAGTCCTGTTAATTTAGATTTACAGAACCTACGTAAAACATTGAAAGCACAAAATATGTTTTTTGATACAAAAGTTGATGTTTTCATATCCCTGAGTCCATATTTGGTAGAACCACCTTTTCTTCAATGACAGCTGCACATCTTTTGAGCTAAATCTCTATAAGCTTTGAACATCTGGATCTGAATTTTTGACCATTATTCTTGGCAAAATTGCTCAAGCTCCATCAGGTTGGATGGGGGTCTTTGTTGAGCAGTAATATTGAAGCCTTGATGGAGATTCTCAATCAGACTGAGGTCTGACTTTTGACTGGGCCAATCTAAGTCATTCAGGTTTTTTTTTATTTTAAATCACTTCATAGTAGCACTGGCTGTGTGATGTTTAAAATAATTGTTTAGCTGAATGTTGAACCTCCGACAAGCCTGGCTTTGTTTTTTCCACTCTTCTATAAAGCCCAGCTTTATAAAGCATCCATGTTATAGTTGTCGGATGGACAGTTTCTCTTAGTTGTGGATCTCTTCAGCTACTTGTTACAGGTACCATTGGCCTCTTGTTGCTTCTCTGGCCAATGCCCTCCCTAACTGATCACTGAATTTTGGTGTGCAGTCTAGATCAGTTGTGCCATATTCTTTTCATTTTTAAAAATGGATTTTATATAAAGAAACAGATGGCATACATTATACCGTATATCAGTTATATCAATAAGAGCATAATCAGGGAGATGGGAAAAGATGTGGAAAAAATATGTCAGAGAAGCGGCGTGCCAGGATAGAATGATAGGAAGCTGGATTGGGCCCAATTCCATTAAAAACATTTTTATTTGATAGCCAATTTATTTTTAAAGTTAGGAGGTGTTTCACTCAGACATGGGGACTTTGAGACGGAGGATACAGATTGTATTTACATAACGGACTTCAAGAACCTGCTCCTGAGCATAAATACATGGTATTATACAGGCCAACAGGCATCACTTGTGGCATTGCAGGGTCTTGGCTGGCAAAGTCATGGTTGGGCTCCTCCCTTTGCACCCTGAGTAGTACACAAGTGCAGGCTCGGATATTGGAATCTGGTATGCTGGTCAAGAGCTCCTCTTATTGTTTATATGTTGTATCAATCTGTTAATAAATGTTGTGACCTGTTTAACACCACGTGGGCGCGTCACACACGCTGTCTGGGGATTGTGACATCACCCGCATACCCAGAAATAGATTCAGGCTGCATTCTCAGCGTTTAGGAGAGCGGGGTAGTCCGGCCAGCTGGAGCCCAATCTACCGCTTGTGACTGATGCAAGATGCCTATAATAAGTTGAGATCATTTACTTACTACTGTTGATGTATGTAATATCTATATACACACATACAGTCAGGTCCATAAATATTGGGACATCGACATAATTTTAATCTTTTTGGCTCTATACACCACCACAATAGATTTAAAATGAAACGAACAAGATGTGCTTTAACTGCAGACTTTCAGCTTTACTTTAAGGGTATTTACATCCAAATCAGGTGAACGGTGTAGGAATTACAACAGTTTGTATATGTGCCTCCCACTTTTTAAGGGACCAAAAGTAATAGGACAGATTAACAGTCATAAAACAAACTTTCACTTTTTAATACTTGGTGCAAATCCTTTGCAGTCAATTACAGCCTGAAGTCTGGAACGCATAGACATCACCAGACGCTAGGTTTCATCCCTGGTGATGCTCTGCCAGACCTCTTGCAACTGTCTTCAGTTCCTGCTTGTTCTTGGGGCATTTTCCCTCCAGTTTTGTCTTCAGCAAGTGAAATGCATGCTCAATCTGATTCAGATCAGGGGATTGACTTGGCCATTGCATAACATTCCACTTCTTTCCCTTAAAAAACTCTTTGGTTGCTTTTGCAGTAAGCTTCGGGTCATTATCCATCTGCACTGTGAAGCGCCGTCCAATGAGTTCTGAAGCATTTGGCTGAATATGAGCAGATAATATTGCCCGAAACACTTCAGAATTCATCCTGCTGCTTTTGTCAGCAGTCACATCATCAATAAATACAAGAGAACCAGTTCCATTGGCAGCCATACATGCCCACGCCATGACACTACCACCACCATGCTTCACTGATGAGGTGGTATGCTTTGGATCATGAGCAGTTCCTTTCCTTCTTCATACTCTTCTCTTCCCATCACTCTGGTACAAGTTGATCTTAGTCTCATCTGTCCATAGGATGTTGTTCCAGAACTGTGAAGGCTTTTTTAGGTGTTGTTTGGAAAACTCTAATCTGGCCTTCCTGTTTTTGAGGCTCACCAATGGTTTACATCTTGTGGTGAACCCTCTGTATTTACTCTGGTGAAGTCTTCTCTTGATTGTTGACTTTGACACACATACACCTACCTCCTGGAGACTATTCTTGATCTGGCCAACTGTTGTGAAGGGTGTTTCCTTCACCAGGGAAATAATTCTTATGTCATCCACCACAGTTGTTTTCCGTGGTCTTCCGGGTCTTTTGGTGTTGCTGAGCTCACTGGTGCGTTCTTTCTTTTTTTTTTTTTTTCATATTCCTTTTTTTATTGGTCCCTTAAAGAAAGGGAAAAAAAAATATATATATATTCCACGGTATATCAGTAAGCCATGATACACAGATCAGGCAGCAACATGCTATTTCACATCTTGTATAGGTGGAAATTTTAATTTAACCAGTCCTGAGACCTCCTTAACACCTTTTTCCGTTTTCTAAACATTAAACATTTATAACTGTCGTTTTTTTTTTTTTTTTTAAACTGTTCAGTATCTATCACAGTAATCCTTAGCTCGCAGGCTAGGAATATGAGGCCTATGTTTCAATTGATAAATCAATGCCCAAACCCACCAGGCCTTCTCTGCTATGACCTCTCCTCCCCCTTTCCTCCTATACATGTACTAATTCTATCCTCCTGGAGCTAGGGCACCTTGTTGAACTTAACTAAACATATAACTGGGTGTAATATTATCTAAAGTTAGGGGAATGTTATCCTTTTTATTTCTTTAGAGTAGGATACTCTATGTGGGGTCTAGGGTCTTCTTTAATGGGCTTCTCAGGAAGCTCCTGTATTAAAGGCCTAAACTTATAGTAGCTTTAAACTTAACCCTTGTCTTTCTTGCCTTTTTCCCTCCCCTTTTCAATTAATAAAATCCCCGTAAAAAACACAAAAACTTAACTCAGTTTGGTCATTTGAATCGATCTGAGTGGAGGGAAAGACCGAATTGCCCTTTTAACGTAGGCTTGTTATCTTACCTCCTTGCTGCGCCCAGGCTCCTCGCCGGCTCCCCCGCCTCCCCATCACCGCCTCCTCCTCCTCCATCTCTTCTTGTTTCCTCTTTATCCTTGATTTTTTTTTTTTTTTTTTTGTCTAGGTTTACCCAACCCTTTGTTATCTTAATTGATTCCCATGGGTTCCTCTCTATCCCTGTTTCCAATGTTAGGGCCCTTGTTAACAAGCCAGGGATCCCAAATGTCTCTATACTTCTGAATAGCATCTGCTAGTATATGAGTCATGTGTTCGTTCACCGCTATATAATTTATTTTGTTCCTGATTGCCTGTAGTTCAGCGTTCTTTCTTTTTAAGGATGTTCCAAACAGTTGATTTTGCCACACCTAATGTTTTTGCTATCTCTCTGATGGGTTTGTTTTGTTTTTTCAGCCTAATGATGGCTTGCTTCACTGATAGTGACAGCTCTTTGGATCTCATATTGAGAGTTAACAGCAACGAATGCAAATAGCACACTTGAAATGAACACTGGAGCTTGTATCTGCTCTTTGTAAATGGGATAATGAGGGAATAACACACACCTGGCCATGGAACAGCTGAGCAGCCAATTGTCCCATTACTTTTGGTCCCTTAAAAAGTGGGAGGCACATATACAAACTGTTGTAATTCCTACACCGTTCACCTGATTTGGATGTAAATACCCTCAAATTAAAGCTGAAAGTCTGCAGTTAAAGCACATCTTGTTAGTTTCATTTCAAATCCATTGTGGTGGTGTATAGAGCCAAAAAGTTTAGAATTGTGTCAATGTCCCAATATTTATGGACCTGAGTGTATATATGTAAATTGCATTATTAATTCTTTGCTCAATGAGGGTCTTTTTGCTTATGGTATGATTAACTACACAGATAGCATAATCTATAAGGTATATGTTGGTATTATAAAGAAGTATTTTCTTCTTTCTTTTGTTTCTGTTTAATACCACCCAAGAGTCTGAACTCATTATTTAATTAGTTGCCACAGCATGGCTTGATAAAGGCTTTTTGTGGGGTGTAAATTATGCAAGCAAGCGTCATGGAAGTAAGGCAAACCCTAGTAGTTAAATTAGTAAACATAAACATTGAAATTCAGTGGCAGACCATTTTTGTTAAATAATAGAGGTACACATTGCCAATGCTACCTTGGACATCTATAAAGTAAACTTTCTCAACATTTACTCCGACTTTGGCCACTTGGAACAATTTTAAGATAAAGCTCTCGGACCTGATCAAGTTAGTGTAAATTAATCTCCACACAGATGGGTATACTTGTTCTACTGATCACCAATACATATAACTATTTCAGGTATGTAAACTTTACAACATAAAATCTTACACTTCATATAGTTGCATAAAGCCCCCACCAAACTGTGCAAAAAGAGAGGGAGGCTTTTCTGTACCTAACACTTCATATAATATCACATGGCTACTCTTAATCAGATAGCACTTTAGCATAAGATTACAAATATAATGAGGTATGATGAATTAGAAAATAGTCTTCTGAGTGGCCCACACTCATGCCACATTATGTGGGCACCCAATCTCCTGACCAAACATTACATGAAACTCAGAAAGTCACTAAAGCTCAAATCCGAGATAATGGGCGCATGTCAAGCCTTAACCCGTTTGATGGAAAACAAGGGGCTACATTGCACATTCCTTCTCGCTGTAAAGAGACTGAATGTTGTTACTTTTGGGATCTTGTAAGTAATTATGTTGCAGCTCAAGGACATTACATGTAATATAAAAAATGTACTGCATGACTATTGCTATTTTTTTCTCAATATACTTAATTATTCTGAAAAGTTATTTGCAACAGACTATGGAAAATGTGAGAAGGAAGGATGTACTTTTGTGTTCTTCAGACATTTCCCCTTACTCCCTTGTGACATCTGGATTGATTCCTGAGTTCTCCTGAGGGATTACTGTGTATTCGTTTTCCTAATCGAAGCTAAGTAAATGTGTTTATTTTTACTTCTCAGTAAGATCTTCTATGTGTGTCTGTTCTGCAGTGTATCTGTATATACAGACTCTCTGTGGTGTATGAGAGTACTGTAGACTCTGTTAACCAGAACTCAAGCGACCAGAAGAAAAATTAAATACTGTATTTGAACAGAAAATGACATTTTTTAGGGCTCAACAAATGCCAGGAACCAGGTTGTCATGCCACAACATGCTTACAGGCACCTAGATATCATCCACTGTATGTCTCTGCAATTCAATGTTACCTGGAAGTAGACAGGCATGAGTGACTGAGCCAGGGCAGTGTTGGCGTTTCATTTCCCGGGTTCATCGCGCACCCTCCAGCCGAACCTGTGTGTAAGGGAAGAGTGAAAGCTGCTGCTGCTAGAACAGCCCTCACTGACTATATACTTAGCAGAGCATCCTATGCACAGCTAATCTAGGCCTCTTTTAATAGTAACTATCAAGCAACCAGAAACAACATTTACCTGGCATCTACCAATCCCTATGGGTGCCGGTTAACTGAGATTCTACTGTATATCCAGCTGTATGCCCATATTAATTGTATACTTCATATTGTGGACATGTTGCACAAGTAGTTAGTATACTGTGCTAACACCAGCAACTAAATGGGTCTGTATTTTTAAATATATAGCCTTTTTTTTGGCCACTTGAAATCTTGGGTGGCATGACTGATTTAGTGCACCTGGCACTTGGTAATAAGTTGTGCAGCCGCAGGTGAAAACCCTGTACCAGCTTGCAAAGATCACATTAGATTCCATATCACATGAATAAGTATAAACCGGTCGGACAAGAGTTATTGTTGTGCAGCTTTGGAGTGTATTAGGTTTCTATTATTCCAACTAACCTTCCTCATAGATTCTGCATTACAGGAATTTATAAATATCATCAGGGCTATATAGAAACGATATTCACGGCTCCTTGTAATTGCAGAACTGTATTTTGTTTGGCTAATAGTCTGTAATGTGATGCCAGATGTGGGTCAGATCATACTGGTGGGGATAAAAGCATAAATTGTTTTCCCCAAGATTTGCAATGGAGATGAAAACGTATATCTGCTAAGCCACCTTTTCTTGCATATATCAATTTTGCCAGTTCTTTCTCGAACCTTTACTCTCAGATATTTTCTGATTGTTTTGATAGTTATTAATAGAGTTTGACATAATTAGTAATCAGTGGTGGATTTGTGCCCAGGCCTAGGGTAGCACATTGTCAGGGGGCAGCAGCAGTTACTGATGCAATTCCATGAAATAGCTCATGCATTTTCACATAAATACCTGTCTGTACATATATAGTGGACATTTAGATGATATAGTGCATGCATACACACAAAACAGTGCCCTCCCCCTCTATGTATTTTATTTTTATTTTTTGCATTTAATTTGCTTGGCTGCACCCCCCAGGTCTAAAATTGATGTGTGCCTTTTTAAATAAGACCATTTTTACTGAAGCTCCAAGAACTGGCAGTGTTAAGCAGTTCAACACGCTGGGGATGTGTATCAGGGAAGAAAATAAGAGAGCAAGAGCTGCAAAGTGGAGACAAAGTACAGGGGGGTGGGTTCTGTGAGGGATGAAGAAAGGAGATAGGGTTGGGTCCCATGTGAGGTGGGTGCTGTGCAGGGATGGATGCTAAGAGGGAAATGCTGCTGTGTGTGGGTGATTTATATATATATATATATATATATATATATATATATATATATATATATATATACAGTATCTCACAAAAGTGAGTACACCCCTCACATTTTTGTAAATATTTTATTATATCTTTTCATGTGACAACACTAAAGAAATGACACTCTGCTGCAATGTAAAGTAGTAAGTGTACAGCCTGTATAACAGTGTAAATGTGCTGTCCCCTCAAAATAACTCAACACACAGCCATTAATGTCTAAACTGTTGGCAACAAAAGTGAGTACACCCCTAAGTGGAAATGTCCAAATTGGGCCCAAAGTGTAAATTTTTTTGTGGCCGCCATTATTTTCCAGCACTGCCTTAACCCTCATGGGCATGGAGTTCACCAGAGCTTCACAGATTGCCACTAGAGTCCTCTTCCACTCCTCCATGATGACATCACGGAGCTGGTGGATGTTAGAGACCTTGCACTCCCCCACCTTCTGGTTGAGGATGCCCCACAGATGCTCAATAGGGTTTAGGTCTGGTGACATGCTTGGCCAGTCATCACCTTTACCTTCAGCTTCTTCAGCAAGGCAGTGGTCGACTTGGAGGTGTGTTTGGGGTCGTAATCATTTTGAAATACCACCCTGTGGCCCAGTGTCATGCAGGACCAGACCGAACATATATACACATATGTCTATTTTCCAGCACTTGTTTTTTTTTTTTTTTCGTTGCAAAGAAAGCAGGTTTTTGATAATGTGCCTCAGTGTTTTCAAGTCATAAAATAATGCGGATCTATATTAAAATATGATATTTACAAAGCTAAGTTCAAGATTACACTTTTCATAGGAGTTCAAGGCATTTGCAAGTAGCTAATAGAATATGGCCCTAAGTGTTTGATCTTGCAAGATTTGTAATGTTCCTTTAGAGGAATTTCACATTTTATCCTAAGTTGATCTAAAGAGATAATTTGGTCGTTGTTTATCCAAGAACCTAGTTTATCTAATTCATGCCTTGACCACCACGTTCTAGAGATACACACACTTACTGTATATGTGCACAATGCACATATTTTTTTGTAGAACTGACACTCCTAGTAAACAGGACGAACTAGAGAAAGTGGGACCAGAACATCGCTGGAAAAGATGATTTTCCCTTAATGTGGTGTTTTCATTCAAAAGCAGGATCGGAGCTACCAGTGCTGCAAGTGGTTCAATGGACCAGGTCCTTCTTCTAGGAGAAGGGGGGGGGGGGGGGCAGTCCTGTGTATTTTTAATTTTTTGTATTTAAATTTTCTGTAGAGCATTTCTACTGTGGTTCCAAGATATGGCAGTGTTGAGCAGTTCAGGGATCTGTATAAGGGGAGGAGTGAGAGAGCAAAGTACAAGGGGTGGGTTGTGTGAGGTGGGTGATGATAGGTCTCGTGTGCTGTGTGGGGATGGATTTCTTACAACATTTATTTTTGAACCATGCCCCTCCATTCTCTAGCTCTGACACTGTTCAATTGTGAGGTTAAAAGGGACAGCAATATCTCACCAGAGAAGAGGGACGGGCCCTTTGGAAGGAGGGACAATTAGGAGGATATCAGTTGCACAGACCTGAAACCAGAAATGTATTTAGGTTTTATTGAGCCCTTAAACACCATTTACAAACCCACCTCCCCAACCACCCTTTTAAGTTAGTTTTTCTCCTTTTTTCTCTACTTTTTTGTACTCATTTCCTTGTTTAACCTCAATAGTCCGCTGCTCCTTCAAATTTTCCCCAGGATCTGACCTGATAACTTTTTTTTGTTGAGCTACAATAATGTTCCACATTGTATATCACATGGGTGTAGGAGCCCAAGAAAATCTGGGGGGCATACCGCATATAGTAAAAAAATACAACGCAACTGCTTCTCTACACAGATAGAAAAATCCGGGGGGGGGGGGGGGGGGGGGTTGTCCCCCCTCGACCCCCAGTTCCTACACCCATGGTATATCAGTAAAAATATTGTATAGAATTATCAAAACTATTTGCACAGAATGATTGATACAAATCATCATCTTATCAAACTTTGCCTGTATTTCACCAATATGTCATTCTGTTATGTATTTCTATATAATTCCTCCATACACTGCCTGCTGTAATAAGCATGGGGCGTAGCAGATGACTGGAGTCATCATTATAAAAATATAATCATACGCACAGCTGGGTTAGAATAAATATACAGTAAGGCTGTCAGGCTCTTCAATGCATTTCAGGACATCTTTATTTTTTTTTATTTGGGTTTTTATTTTGCAATGTGAATAAAATAGCCATTGTACATATTGCAATGATGTATGTATCTGTTGAATGGACTTGAGTTGTGGGGAGGTTTTTAGTGTTGTGACATATTTGTTCCTACACAGATCTTTGATCCGTTTAGCCAGTGATGATCCAATGACATTACTTACCTTCCTAGTAGGCACATTGCTATTGTTGTTCTTCTATTTTCCATACTGAGATATAAGAAGGTCTATTATAGGATCCTTTAAAACTTGTCGTCAACCTCAACTTGACAATATTTGTGAGACACTGATTTCTTAATAATTCTTGCTTTATATATATATATATATATATATATATACTAGCGACTTGCCCGTCAAAAAATGACGGTCAATAAAAATTAAATGTTGTGAAATTTGTTTGCAACACAAAATGAGTCACCTACATTTGTCCCTTTTTTTTTTCTAAAAATAAAAACACATTATTTATTTTAACTTTTTATTTTTTTAACTTTTAACTTATATTTCACAAACATTAAACTTTGTAACATGCAACTTGTATATGAAACATTCGTTTAACATTTTGTTAACAATACTAACACTTTTCAATACATATTTATCACTGAGTAACTGCAGACTATATTAACTTAGAGTAAGTCAATTGTTTTAACAATAACATGCTTTTTATCATTTGTAACATATTTGTTAGACTCTTGTTAAACTAGATTAGCATTGAATCCAGAGGAAGGCAAAAAACCCTCTATTAAAACTTGTCCAATTGTATCAAAGAGGGAAAAAAAAAATTCCTTCCTGACCCCATTAACTGGCGATCGGATTTCTCCCTGAATCAATACTTTGTCTTTAAATAATACATTTCCAATTATTATTAAATACTTCAACTTTATAATAACAATACATATTTAATTATAGCACATATAAATTTACCAAACTTTTTTAAACATTCCAAAAACACATCTTTAACATCTGAAATTATAACTTCAAACAATAACATTTAACTCTTGTAAATTATGAAAAAAATCAGTGAATTGTTTTGTGGGGCCAATCATGTAAATATAAAACTTTGAACCCATTCCAATCTGTTTCAGGATATATTTTTTTTTGTTTTCATTTAGTCCATTCTCCAAAGATCAGATATATTTTCATAAGTGAAATAGTGGTCCCCTATTTAAAGAGTCCCAGAGTACTTTAATTTAGTACTGGAAGTCAAACCACTGTTCTCTCTGTTTTTTTGTCCATTCTTTAGATGTTTTTGTTGAATTATTGTTTTTGTGCAATCATATAGAGTCCCATAAAATGTTGGTATTAAAATGAAACCATTGTCCTCTATCTTTCCAACACCTCATAGTAGACAATGTTTTTGGTGTAAACACATCCATCATCCAATAAATGACCTTGAGTTTCGTTTTCTTCAACATGCACTTTAATTTCTTTTGGATTAGTGCCCTTGAAAAAGCCACATAGAGTTGTCCATGTGCAAAAACTGGTTCCTTTAAAAAAATCCCAACTGACTTAAAAGTTTGTCCTTGAGATCTATTGATGGTCATAGCAAATGCCATGATAACTGGAAATTGTCTCCGTTGAAGGACAAAGGGCAAACCACTCTCACTTGGAGCTAAATCAATTCTTGGTATAAAAACTCGTTCACCTTTATGGGTACCAGTAATAATTTCTGCATGTATAAAATGATCTTTTAACTCATGCACAATTAATCGGGTCCCATTACAAAGTCCTTTTTTTGGATTCATATTTCGCAATAACATAACAATTGCGCCTTTTTTCAATTGTAAAATATGTGGGGGCATTCCAGATGGTGTTAACGAATTAATAAATTCAATACTAAAATTTGATTCACTGTCTTTATCATCTGACAGAATAGAATCTGCACTGTAATAATTATTTTGTGCTGCATTGATGTATTTTAAAATTTCGTTATTTACATTCAAGGCATCGATATTTTTTGATGTTAATATTACTTTGTTTGCAATGTCTGTGTAATCCTCATTATTAAGAGTGTTTAGAAATATGGCTGATATGAGTGATTCATTGCAAACCATTTCTGATGGAATTTCAATGGTATCATTTGGATAATGCTGTATTTCTGGATGTTTTCCATCTCCGATTTTAATGAGCCAGTCATTGAATTCATTTTGGCCTTCAGATCTCATATTTAATTCTAATTTGAGATGTGTAAATATTTGCCACAGTTTACTGGTCTTGATACATGTTTCAATGATCTCTGTTCTATTTCTGTGTGGCACAACAAGCAATGTTTGCCTAAAATCGCCTCCTAACAGCATCACCTTTCCACCAAATGGCAACTTATTATCCATTACTTCTTTTAAGAATCTGTCAATACATTGCAGTGCATGACATGACATCATTGTTGCCTCATCTATGATAATTAGTTTAGTTAGTTAATTTTTTTGCTTGTATGGAATTGAGTCGAATATCTGACACTGATGTTTCCAAAATGGGAACTGGCAGCTTAAATCCACTATGCACAGTTCTCCCACCATCTAACAAAAGTGCAGCAATTCCAGTTGTTGCAAATGGCATAGCTATCTGACCCTGTGATCGAATATAACTCATCAAACAATTGTACAGATACGTTTTTCCTGATCCACCTGGTCCGTCTAGATAGAAATACTGGTCTTTGACCATTTCATCATCTGTAGCATTTGTGATGGCATGAAATGCTTCTAACTGTAAAGTATTTAAAGTTACCAGTTTTTCTTGGGTTTTTTGTTTTTGAAGCTCAGTGTCATAATCATCAAAATTGATGTCATCTATAAGTCCTGGATCAGATAAAATAAAACTTGCACAAATTAATCCATGAGCCAACAATATTTCTTGGATTTCCATCAATGTTTTTAACAGAGCTATTGGTTCTCTGTAACGTTTCAAGAAATCTTCTGACATGTTTAATTTAAATGTTTCCCACGAAGTGAAAGCATCAGGTACATTGCAAAATATACAAATGAATGCAAATTGTTGTCTCATTTGCTTAGGCATTTGACATAGTGCTGCTTCTTCCAGACACCTCTCCCATTCTGTATCATCAGCTATGAAATTTTGATGTCTTGCAGCTAATAGGAATGTATCATAAACTATGTCATTCACTGTACGTAAATGCTCAAAACTCTGTGCACCGGGAACATGTAGCAGAAGTAATCTTAAGTTGAAACGTTCAATATCCCTTGGACTGACAGCATAAATGCGTGGTATGATTTTATGAGTATCTCTTCTTCGTTGTCGCCATAGACCATTTACAAATACATAGTGATATGGTATCTCTATGTATAAAAATTGTCCGTATCCTGACAGTTTAATTTAAACCACGCAGTAAGCGTAGTATCTCTATCTTCACTTTGATATAATGCAGATCTTTCATTTCCTTGAGTAAAGCAAACCATCTGACTTTGAGGCAAATGTACAGCTAAACGATAGATAGCATGTGACCGATCATGCATCTCCAATTTCAAAAGGCGACACATTGCTTCAGGAGCACTCACATACCGAGCATCTAAATAATTTGATAGTTCATCATGTAAAATTGGATTTTCGTTTTCATTTCCAACACCTTGTACAACAACAGTAGCTGCATCGTATCCTTTGTATATATATTTATACACATACTTAATTGATTTAATTGAAGTGCAAGCTTCCACATTGATGTGTGCATTGTACTTAATGAGCAAATGTGGATTGTATGGAACGACAAATCTATTATCAACCTTTTGGCCATGGATAATAGCTGTTTGTCCTTGTGTTCTTTTATACAAAGGATATCCATCACAATTTGCATAAGTTTCCAGTTAAAATTGTTTTGGAAATTCTTTAGTACATTTTTTATTTTCCATACATGGTGAATTCGGATTCATTTCTCCACATGGGCCATGAATCATTCTATGTGTAACAATCTCCCAAGGTTTTTTATATTTTTCTTGGTCTGGCAATTGTGCACAAATTACTGAATCCACTCTCTCTGCAGTGTTCAACTTGTCTTTTTCCTGCAGTATTAAAAGTATGTGAGCATGTGGCAATCCCCTTTTTTGAAATTCAATGGTGTAAACATAAGCCACACATTGTCCAAATAAGTGTGCTTTAGTGATATCATGAATTAATGAATTGAGTTTGATTTTAAATACTCTTGCCACTAAATCTGGTCGGTCAGAAGTACTTTGTCCCAGATTCAAATTTTCCTTGATCTCTGGCCATTGTGGATTACACGTGAATGTAATAAATAAATCTGGTTTTCCAAGTTTTGTAACAATAGCCATGGCATCATTATACCTTTCTCGCATATTGCGAGGAGATCCTTGGAAAGAGGATGGCAAAATAATTGCTCTTCCAGCTGGAATGTTGGAAGCTAAATCTGCCACATAATCCATTAATCCACAATACTGTGCGACTCGTAATTTATTTTGTTGATATTTAATAAAATTTAGATTATTGGCTTCAACTTGTAAATATGAATCAATAATCCATTGTTGAGTGAGTTTTCCTCCATGTAAAATTGGATTAAAACAATCACGGATAGCAGTTTGTGCCTCTTTATATTCCAGCATGGAAATATTAGATCTAATACGAAGTTTAGTATTGGGATAACTTTCCAATTGTAATTTTGGTTTCCATCCTGGTTTCCCATTTGGAAAGAAATTGGGATATGTCATTGGATCTAAATTACAGCTTACTATATTAATGTTGATAAATGGTTGTTCTTCATTGCGTGGATATATTCTAATATCCCGCTGAAAAGGTGGTTCACCATTTCCATTTTTAAACACCATGGCAACCTCGTTTACAGTAGGTAAATTATATCTTCTTTGATCAGTGTTGCGATCTCTTTTTAACACCATATTGACTCTTGGTGTAGGCAATTGATGTCTTTGAGCATGTTCCTGTTGTTCTTTTTCAAGCTGTGCTAATTGTTTGTATGCTTGACTATATGGGTTTTTTTCCATCATTTTTTCAAGCTGTTCAAAGACTATGCGCAAACACTGTCTATTTTCTGGAAGTGTCATTCTTTGTTCCACAGCTTCCATCGTATCTAAGACATATAACTGTGCAAATTTCCTTTGCTGTCCTTCTTGTGGGTGTAAATGTGAAGTTCGGTCCTGGTACATTTTCTGCTAATGTTGCACCCATTGAAGCAAATGAAATTGCACTGTTATAAGACCTTATGTTTTGTTTGAAATTATTATAATTTGGAAATGTTGGATCACTCATAATGCATTCTAAATAATATGGAAATGGGTGTCTTACTGGAAGTTTCACCTTTCCTTTCTGACAGCAACTAATGAAATTTCCGTCAGTAGGTCTTTCCTTTATAAAATGATAGGCCCCACAAAACTGACAAACCACATTAAGTAACCCACAATAATGAGTATCTACTTCTACTGCAGTAGTAAACACATTATCATGTATTTCTTCAACATAAATATCAGACCCACTTTCTATATGTACACTTTTATGTGGGCCTCATTCAATTGCGATTTTGCCAATTGAATAGGGCTCTATATAAGAATAGAGCATATTTTTTTTACATACATTTTTAGTTAGTGAAGACCTTGCTTTTGGATAGAAGTTCACTAACTAAAAAATTGTGTATAAAAATATGCTATGTGCTTATATAGAGCCTTATTCAATTGGCCAAATCGCAATTGAATGAGGCCCATAGCCTTTTTCTATGCGTCACTACAAAATTACATTTTATACCTGTGAAGATGATATTGATGTTATTCAAAGGCTGCAAACGTCACACTGTCTGTTTATTCCCTTGCAGATCCGAATAAACTGTAAAATGAAATAGATAATATTTTTAAACTTTTGCTTCATCAATATCATTAAATGAACATCAACAGACATATATTTGTCTACATTAAAAACATCATCTTTTTTAATATTTTGCCATAGTAATATAATTAAAATTCTATACCTGTCCAAATTATCTTTATGATGTTCAATTTGTGCAAACGTCACTATCTCTGGTCATTCACGTAGAATTCACTGCAATTATACAAAATAGTAAAATGAATGCAGAATATGTTACTTCATCTGTATTAATCAATGAGGCTTAACATACCTATTTTTGCATAGATTAAAAACATTAAATAAATATATCAATAAATCAACATGAACACACATATGAAAGCATAGATTATAAACATACACTCAATATTACTGTTAGTCTTTAAATAAGAATCAATTAATCTGTATTAATCTTAAATTAATGTCTGACTAAATATAACATCAACACATAACCATGTTCCCTTTTTTTTTTTTTTAGAGTGGTATACAAAATATATAAGAACTGAATTATTTAAATAATGTACATACATTAATAATTAATTAATCAACGTGTTCCATTTTTTATGCACATTCTTAAACGTTAACCTTTTTTAATATTACTGATTAGTAATGAATGTTATTTACAATTCTTACCCACAGGTAATCACGACATATCCCAAAATAGTTCTTAAATTAATGTACATTAATAATTAATGAATTAATGTATTCATAATTAAATGTACATTATGAATGTTATTAACAATAGTTTCACACAGGTAATCATGATATATAACAAAATAATTGTTAAATTAATGTACATTAATAATTAATTAATAAATATGTTTTTTTTTATTGACATTTTTTAATTTTGATATTAATAATTAATTAATTAATTAATGTACATTATGAATGTTATACACAATTGTTTCACACAGGTAAGCACAATATTATTTTTATATTAATTACATTTCTTATCTATTATTTATTAAGTAAGTACCAATTTATTAATTAATAATTATAAATAATAAGCACAATATTAATTTTCTATTAATTACATTTCTTATCTATTATTTAATAAGTAAGTACCAATTTATTAATTAATAATTATAAAAAATAAGCACAATATTAATTTTCTATTAATTAAATTTCTTATCTATTATTTATAAATAATTATAAATAATAAGCACAATATTAATTTTCTATTAATTAAATTTCTTATCTATTATTTAATAAGTAAGTACCAATTTATTAATTAATAATTATAAAAAATAAGCACAATATTAATTTTCTATTAATTAAATTTCTTATCTATTATTTATTAATTAAGTACCAATTTATTATTTAATAAGTATATAAAAAATAAGCACAATATTAATTTTCTATTAATTACATTTCTTATCTATTATTTATTAAGTACCAATTTATTATTTAATAATTATAAATAATATATTTACCTTTTTTAATGTAATAATGCTGAAGCAGTATACTGAAGAGCTAACAATCTCTTGCGCTTTGCCGGCATCAAAAAACATCCAGTCAGACTGTCAGCACCTGAGGAGAAAGTGTCAGTCATGTGTGAAATGTGCCCTATATATAGAGTTTGTGCGCGAGACAAATTCATAGTTTTAGGCGGGAAATCCGCAGTTGCGCGAGCCAAATGCGTTGTTTTCAGCCGGAAATTCTATGTGGCGCGAGCCAAAGGCGGGAAATCTGTGTTAATGCATAAATCGGTAATATCGTTTCGTAAAATGTACTCGCTACTGTCTTTTTACTCATTGCGCGGTTAATCCGCATCCTTTATCTCGTTGTTTTTCAAACACATACGTCTGTGGCTGTGTTTTACGCAGTTCGTAGTAGTATAGCCTCGTTTTCATTTTTTTCGGCGGCCATTTTTTTCTCGCTTAGCCAATTTTCGATCTTTGTAACTCGGCTAAATCGATCTAAATTTCAGTTCCAACTCACATCCAGACGTCCTGCCTGGTTCCCCATGCTGTAAGTTACCTTTGTTTTATTTTTTTACTGTGTATTTAGTGTTTTTTTTACTGTTTTTGTTCCGCCGCTTATCTCGTAATTTTTTTCTAAGTACTACGGTTTAACGGCTCGTCTCGTTAGGCGAGACTCGCCTGCAATGAGCGCCGCAGGCGCTCATTGCCAAAGTCCTACGATGTAACGCGCTCATTTCCAAAGTGGTACGATGTAACGGCTCGCCTCGCTATGCGAGGCTCGCCTGCAATGAGCGCCTGCGGCGCTCATTGCCAAAGTGGTACAATTTAACGGCTCGCCTCGCTATGCGAGGCTCGCCAAGCGATGGCAAAGTCGTACGATCGGCAAAGTGGTACAGTGTAACGGCTTGCCTGGCGATCAGCGCCTGCGGCGCTCATCGCTAAGTCGTACGCACTACGCAACACTAAGTTTTAACGGCTCGCCACGCTACGCGAGGCTCGCCGGGCGATGAGCGCCTGCGGCGCTCATCGCTAAGTCGTACGCACTACGGCGCTCATCGCTAAGTCGTACGCACTACGCAACGCAGCGTGATGACGATTCGTAGTTAGACAATTATAATATGTGATATATATATATATATATATATATATATATTGTGTGTGACAATAATAAAAACTATTGCAACAAAAAGTAGATTTGTTGTAATCTAAGGCTTAAAGTCTGATCATAACATATAAAGCCATTAATTAAAGTATAAATCTCTGTCCTCATCTATAATTTCTCCCCTAACAGCCCCTTCAATCTGCTGATGACTTTCTTCTGTCCTCCTCTCGTCACCTCCTCTCACTCCTGCCTTTAGGACTTTTCATGAGTAGCACCTGCTCTGTGGAACTTCTTGCTTCACTCTTTGCTTCAAAACTTCACTAAAAATGCATATCTCTTATCTCTTACAGCCTTGACATGTACAATCTGCATACTCTACCAAACTGCTCATACACGCAACCAACACCATAACACACCGCCACCTCAGCGGCTGCAGCCCAATGCCTTGACACTGCCTTCATGTATCTGTCACCCTTCTGTCTCACACTCCAAGCTTACGGTCTAGAATGTAAGCTCTTCAGAGTAGGAACCTGTAAATATGGAGCTCCACAGCAGGGATTGCTGAGGAGAAGCAGTGAAGTGCCAGAAGCTCAAGTGTAAGTGGTGTTCCAAGCCAATGCCAAGGAGAGGAGAAGACAATGGAGTCAATAAACAAGCCAAAGGGTAGAGAGCCAGAAAGAACATGTCAGCCAAGCCAAGGACCATACACATGGAATCAGCAACAGGAAATACAGGGAAACAGTCAAGTAGCTGCATGCTGAGAAATAACCAGAGACTGATCACTCTATTTGCCTTAAGTAGGTCCATCAGTAGGTGTAAGTGTCCTTGATTACCAGCCCAGATCTCCAGTGAATATGCAGATAAGTGCTAAGCATAATGTACAGGTCATACCATGCATTGCACAGATATACTCTTTAACATGCACCTGCTAAATACAGATCTTTTAAATGCTTTAACCAATTAAGAAGCTGCCAACTGGACCAATGACTAATTATACTGGTCATTTTAGAATCAGATGGGGTCTCCTTAGATGTCTTACTATACTAAGACAGATGACCTCACATCAGCAGCCCTATTTAATTCCCCCAACGTTGGAATCCATAGCCTGTAACGTAGGCCACAAGCCTTGTAGCTATTAAATTAGCCCCGTAAAGTAACCCGACAACGACTTGCAGGGTAAGGGCAGGAAAAGCCTATGGGACATGGAAATTTTAACTGTGCGCCCGCAAATCCATTGATCTGTCAAGCTTGTAACCGTTACGTTTCCAATCACGCTATTAAATTGCAACAAATGTATTGGCGTTCAAGACTGTAACCCGCGAATGGAGACAAGAAGCCAACGGGTACTAGAGAGGACCTGTTAGAGGGGTGAAGTCTACTGTAAATGCACATATACACACACTACTGTACTGTAAAAGGGAATCACATATATAGTTGTGAGTATGCGAGTTGTTGTTAACGCTTGCTCCTTGCCAGCAACTGAGGCCCTCGCAAAATTTACGTTGTAACGCAAACAAAATACGAGACACGTTACGACCCATTACGACCTTGCAAAAATCGTCCGCAACACGCGCACATGAAAACATCAAAAATACAACAAATACACACAACAAATACATAAAAAGCTTACTTACAGGAAGAGGGGGCATCCAGGACCTCGAAAACTAAAGTTACACCTCAATTTAAGTCAAATTAACAGAGTGTAGACACGAAAAAATTCTCTGAACTAGAGAAAAATGGCCGCCGAAAAAAACGAAAACGAGGCTACAGCAGTCTAAAGACGCAAAACACCACCAAACACCTACGTATTTGCCGAAAAACACCTACGAGATTAGAAAACAAGGACGCAATCCGCGCAACCCCAAAAACATTACAAACACAACAAATACAAACAACAAACACATAAAAAGGTTACTCACAGCAAGGGGGGGCACCGAGGACCTCTGCAAGTAAAGTTACACCTCCATTTAACCACAAATTTCGGAGTTTAGTGACTCAAAAATCACCTAAGCGAGGGAAAAAATGGCCGCCGAACAAAACGAAAACGAGGCTAAAGGTCCCTAAACACGCAAAACACTACCATAAACACGCAAAACACCACTAAACAGCTACGGATATTCCGAAAAACTTGCACGACATAGAAAACGAACAACGCTACATCAGCCACATTATATACACCAAACACCCTTAGCTCACTTACAATTTCATTGCCGTCATTCTTTGACGGGCAATATTCTAGTGTGATATTAGTTATTGAAATAAATAGCACAACATTCTGAAGCTCACAAATCGGCAATATAAAATAATATTTTTTATGTTTAAATTCTTTGTTAAATCAATCCTGGCACTCAATGTGTTAATACATATAATGGAATTCGCATGGACTTGAATATCATATTTACGGCTTATTGAACCCCATAAGACTTTGAAATCCAACCTCCCTTTTTCTGTGACGACGATCTCTGTTTCCATTTGCTCCGTCTAAACCCGTAACTATGGGTTTAACTAATTGATCATGTTCACGGACGCGCATCCAACATTTGAAAAATGGTTTATGGGTTTGCCTCTCAAGCCCATAACTCGCGGCATGTTCTAATTTAATAGCTATGTATTGCAGCTGAATTTCAAGCACGGGCTTGCCGATGCTGCTATGGGCTTCAAATGTAATAGGGCTGAATGTCTTGTCGGTGGCACTGCTTGCTATATACAAAGCTCACAAACTACTGGTGATCATATGTGTCACATGTTGCGTCTTAAAACAAAAGTTTTAAGATCAAAAAGTAGAAATATCAGCATAAAGTTCTAAAAATGACTGTAAATCGTACAACCCACTAGCAAAGCATCCAGTGCAAGACTTTTATTCTCACTTTTTTGTTAGAACCTCATAAACATATATACAAAATTAATGGTATAACTATCTGGACGATTATTACATATTCTGTAGCGCTATACATAAGTTACATATGGACGATTATTATAGTTTATTTGTAATGCGCCAACATATTCCGTAGCGCTATACATGAGTTACAGGCAATAATAAGTTCAAGATTCACACATTGCAATGAATGGAGGGCCCTGTCTTTGTGTTTGGAGTCCGGTGTCCATAACGCTTTCCCTAAAGCACCTTGTAGGATTGAAACTCGCAGACTTACAATCTAAAGGACGTTCAGGAGATGTTCTACAGTTCACTGAATGTATTGGCTGATTCCTAGCCATGTTCATTATGTCTTTGTGGGACTTCTCCCTGACCCAGCAAACACTGCCCAGCCCATTTCTGGTGTCCCACCAATCTGCGTCCACATTAGAGAGGGAGCCGCACCACCCTGGCCACAGAAACTAATTGTGGATCACTGAGCGGACTGTAGGTATGTCTTGACCAACATCCACCAAGTTCCTTCTCCAAGTACACATGTTAACTATAGATGCTGTAACTGCTACAAACTTCATAAGACTTTACTGGACCCCAGAGATGTTCAGGTCAAGTTCTCCAGCATCAACTTTCTGTCTTATATTTCCAAATCCCGTCTTGAGCTGTTCATGTGAAGTCAATGATTTATATAAAGCAATATTCAATATTAAAACTTACTTTTAGAGATTAGAAAATCCGTCTCCATTTATGCTGTTGGTCTCTGCCCATATAAGGTTGTTGAGGAAAGTGTCTAACTGGTACAAAGGTTTAAATGGATTAGATAGACACTAAACATTTTTGTTTCTGTCATTTTGTGTGACATTAAAGGTATTTGACAGTGAGCTGGGTTATTAATGCATCTGATAGAGGAGAATTTATACTGTCTGAAAAAAATTGTTTGCATGAAAAAATTCCAAAGTAAACAGTTAAACCGTTAGTCTGAAGTCTGCTGAATTTCTTGCATTTGCAAACTGTTTTCTTTTAATGTTGACATCCCCTGAAATTTCCAGGGAATATTAGCATAAGTAATACATTGTATCGTCTTGGCCTGGGGATTTTGCAGACATGCTCAGTTAGCAACTGAAGTCTGCCCTACTGTGGGAAGACACATGCTTTCAGACACTTTCCTTTTGTTTGGCCAATCAGCAGCTTTTATATCGGGTACATTTTCTTAATGAAGTACCTGATATGCGCAATGCCATTGTCTACATCACCCCCAGCACATTTTTTTTTTATTTTGCAAAAAATGTTTGCATTTTTTCATTAAAAGATTTTTTGCTAGGTGGGTTGTGATGCATTCTGCAGGATGCATTCATAACCCACCTCACTTGCATATACCTTTAATTCAAAACTTTAAGCATGCATACTTCTTTATGACCACTAGATGGCAATAGAACACACGTTTCAATGTTCATACAAATATTATCTTCAGCTACACAATTATCTGAATTAATTCTGTAAAAAAATATGTATATAAATACTGATGGAACTGCACTGTAATTTCTTCCACGAAATATCAAAATCCAAGCTCAACTATCTAACACTAATTTATTTTTTTTATTAGCAGTCAATTCTTACATTTAAATTTTATATTTCAATTATATTTGAGACCTGTCCAACATCAGTTTCATTTATTGTAAACAATAAATTCAGTTAAAAAAAAACCTATGTATTCTAATAGATTGTCCAACTACATTTTGTCACATTGTGGAAATATAAATTAAATTTAGGTATTTCCATATATGAAAACTGTAATCTTGAACTTAGCTTTGTAAATACCCTTTTTTTAATATAGTTCTAAATTATTTTATGACTTAAACACTGTGGCACATTATCACAAACCCACTTTCTGATGCAACAAATAAAACAATATTTTCATATCCATTTAAGGCAAAACATTTTTATTTTATATAAATGTTTTAACTTGGTTACTTATTCAATGATAATTGTCATATAACATTTACTTCTAAGACATCCCCAGGGTAACAGATCCTCAACTTCTGATTCAGCCCCTTTCTTCCTGTTCTCACTCATGCCTGCTGACATGATTTACAGCTGTGACCTAAGACCACACCCACAGTAGAAGAGCTTCAAATACCAGTGTAATGCTGTTTTATGCAGATACACAGTGGCCCTATTCAATTGAGCAATTGTAAGTTACTGGAGCCCGTAATGGAGCCCGTAAACTAATTTGGTATTCAATTGGCGTCTTTTAGCTACCGGTAAACAATCTACGGGTTACAGGCTGAAAAATTCCTGCTGTTGTTAAAACTGTAACTTACGCCCCATCTAAGCCTTTGATCTTTCACGTCCGCAAGAGTTACAATCGCTAAAATTGCAAATCGCTATTCAATTGCTAAAATTCCTCAAGCCCGCAAATGTTTTCACACCCGTAAATAGCAAATGTAGAAGAAAATCCTACGGGTACCAGATGGGACTTGCAAGAGGGTTAAGCACCTGTTTGTTGCACTGTAAAAGCAAATAAATAATCAATACTGCACTGTAAATAACGGGGAAAGCGATGAAAGACATTCAAATTAATTGCACAACAGTCTCAAGCTCGCACATCTGCAATCAGACAATGTTTTTTTTAATGTTTCATTTCAGGGTTTTATCAGGAATCAAGGAGTTAATACATATCAAAATAATACATATTTTGTACATTGCCGGATTGCGAGTCTGATCGCATATCGGACTTCTAAATGCTAATTTATTGACATGTAACCTCCATGTTTTACTGACGTAATGATGACGGTCTCATTTACTATTGGCTGTTTCTAAATTGGTAGCTATGGCCTTGCTTAATTGACCATGATCACGCTCTGAAATGCTACTTACGATTGCATGGTTTACGGTTACGACTTTCGGCCTTGTTCAATTGAATCGCTCTGTAATTGTAGCAAATTCCAAGCCTGCAGACATACAGTCTGTATAACGTAATCTGCGGGCTTGCAATTGAATAGGGGCCAGTGTGTCATTGTTTGTTAAGAGCATTGCACCACAAGGTTTAAACATTACATTTTGTTAGCATGCCTAAAATATGAGTGCCACAAGAAATAAAATGTTCTTTTAACCCCTCTAGAACTTGCTGTATCGGGGCTCACGAAAAAAATAGTTTAGTTGTATCTGGTACAACTTATAGAGAAGTAACTGATTTCTCCTTAGAGCTCCATATCTGAACTGAGCCCTGGCACAGCCTAGTTAGAGTTAATCAGCAAGGTCCTCATTATGTAAAAACATATATATATTTTTTTAATCTTTTTATTGAAGACATATCCAAGATATATATAACAAGCCATTCCAAAACAACAAGAATATAAAAAAGGTAACAAAAAATATAACCATTAAATACAAAATCACACAACTTTAGGGAGACATACTAACACAAACTAACCATTGTATGGATTTACTGTTAACCGTTTAACGCTGTAAGTTTAATTAATAAAGGCTTCTATTCCTGTTGTTACAATATTGACTTCCTTTTTTTTTTTTTTCAATAATCCTTAAATTATAATATAGGCATATATATATATACAAACAATGAAAAACATAAAAAAGAACAAAAAAAAAGAGGTGAAATAAAAAGGGGAGGGAAGAAAACTGAGGTCTGGTAAGCCTACCTTCACTTTAATGTCTCGAGACTGCCTGCTTTCTCCAGAGACCAGGGACCAGGTCCCCCCCGACTCTCCACCAGAAAGTAAGAATTAAGGATTGCACCTTTTGTAGATTTTATTAACTAACTAATCAGAAAACTTTGTGGAGAATTCAACCACCGAGTCAGTATCTTAAGGAACGGGGGATATGAATCCTGCAATATGTAGGTCAGTTTCTCATTAATCATTACATTTTTTTTTTTGGCAATTACTTCCCTCAATATGAGGGTGGGGGATTTCCAAACTGTTCATTCAGGCTCTGTGAGTCCAGAAGCAGCTCTGTGGGCAGCCATGCAAAAGCCCCCAACCATTAACATAGAAGCCTCCTCGGGTGACTCAGCAGCAAAGGAGGACATGTAGGTGAGGGTTAAAAATGGAGTCACATGGAATAGAAATAACATACTCAAATCTCATTATTTGGCATACTGTCTACACAGGCATTATGCCGTTTTAAAAACTTGTCATACAGTGGTTATCTAAGTTTCCTGGCTTATGAATGCATTTGATAGAGGAGAATCAGTAGTGTATGGAAAAAAAATCATGAAAAAATACCAAAAATTAATCTCTTGAGTTTGCAAGCAGTTTTCTTTTAGTTAACACCACTTGAAATCCCTGCTAAAATCCATAATTCGTTTTGGCCAATAACAGATAGCTTATACATTTTAATACATTGTAACAATCAGTGATGGCAGTTTGTGCAGGAAGGCATCATGGGATGTGTACTCCCCCTGTTGAAGGAAGTAGGAGGAGCCAGATACTGATCTGTAGATCTCTGCATTGTACTGCTGCTGGCTTGAAGGTTAGTAAAGGGTAAAAATCCATACCCAAATGCAGTGTTTCTATTGGGAGGTACACTGTGCCTATGTAATCAACTCTGGGGTGTGGAAAACAAGTTTTATTTTTAGACAAAATAAATGTGTATGTGTATAGAAGAACTCAATGTAATGTGTGTCTGATATAAGTAGTATGTGTTATATTAGAAAAAAAAGTAGAAACAGGGAAACTTAGATATACCTTTAACAATAAAGGGCTCACATTCAATACATTGATCATATACAATATGCAGCCATCAAACAAATACATTTGCGTAAAGACAAGACGCACAATATAATTCTGATCACAATGTGTGCTTTCATATATTAGATTTTATTTAATATTTAAATACTGTCATTATTTATCCACGGTTTATTTTCTCAATACTCCACTAGAGGTCTCTGTCTTACAAGTTAAACAAAACGTAAATAAGTTTAATGAGGAAACAATCGCTGTGGTCTACGAATGAGCATTTGGGCCAACAACACTTCTTTTGGGGTTCTCTCTGTCCATTGAATTTCCTTCTTCTTGACCACAAAATGAGTTTATAAGACTTTGCCCCACTCCCCTGAGACTATTGGATAGGTTAAACTACAGAACCAATGAAAAAGCACTTTACATTGATGTGTTTATCTGTAGTTCATAGTAACCACACCATTTAATGATGTCTCCTAGATATTTATAGATTTAGGTGTACAATAGTTCTGTATCCCGTGGGAGTGGAGTCATTTGAAGCAAAGCAAACTGTTTAAATGAAGGTTGACATCACTAGGTGTGCTCTGCTGTGACTGGTTTTAGGCCGCGTCTGTCTTCCTCCTCAGAGTAGTGCAGGCAGAGCAAGAAAGTGTTATGTTTCCTATATTTGTGTCAGTTCTTTGCCAAGGATAGTCTAGTAGTTAGAAAATCTAACTATGAAATTGAGACTATTAGTTCAAATCCCATAAATCCTCCCTGTCATGACCCTCTGGGTGGAGGTGTCTTCAGTTACACAAGCACCGCTCTGGGTCGTGGGAAGTTAATTTATCTCAGTGCCATCATTCAGTAAATCAAGATATCCAGGGTTACAGGCTTATTAAAAATACAAAAAAAATTATCTTCAATCCCATGTGTTAGGATTAAGCATGATGCAAAAAAGAGCATACACCTTGGATTAGTGTAACAAACAGAGAGCAAACTTTATTCTTTTCACACTAATATTTAACCAGTACAATAACCAACCCACATTACCCCATCACCGGGCAAACCACTCTTCAGCCAATCACTAATAGTTTATCAGGTCTATAGCAGCTTATATTGACTGTTTTCATGGCCATGTCCTCACTGATATCAGCTGACCCTGGCCTGGGGGGGTCAGAGGGTGAGTGTCTGGAAAACCCCAATATATCACAGTACTTCACATATTGTATAAACCAATTGAATCCTCTATTCCTTGTTTATTGTGGTCACCCTTTACAATTCTAGGGGGAGTAATTAGCTATCAAGCATCCTGTTTTACAATTCTCTTGTTTATCTGACCTGCACTTTCTGGGAACGGGAGTTAAAAGTTCACTTATTCACTTACATCCACCATATTCCACACAATAAATAATGATAGCAAATACATGCACAAATTACATCTTAAGAAACTTATCTTTTATTTGTACCTCTACCTTCATCCCAAACTCTTATTTCTAACTAGAGAATTGCCCGTCAAAAAATGACGGCAATGAAATTGTAAGGTAGCTAATGCTGTTTGGTGTATAATAAATACTAAATGAATATACTGTACCTATTTTGAAGCATTGTGATGAAGAGCTGGCAATCTGTGTTGATGTTCCTGCAGCATTAGTGGTGTGGAGCTGCTGTGTAAGCATGCTGAATGTGTGCACTGTGTGGTATGAATATCCGTAGGTCGTTTGTGGCGTTTTGCGAGTTTCTTGTGGTGTTTTGCGAGTTTAGAGTGCTGTAGCCTCGTTTTCGTTTTGTTCGGCGGCCATTTTTTCTGTCGCTTAGATTTTTTTTTAGTCTCTAAACTCTTTTATTTCGAGTCAAATCGAGGTGTAAGTTGCATTTTTGAGGTCCTGGGTACTCCCTCTTGGTGTAGGTAAGGTTTTTATGTATGTACTGTGTGTATGTATTGTGTTTTACATTTTGTAATGTTCGCGAGTTGCGTCCGAGTGTTGCGCGGCCGTAATGTGTGTGAACGTGTGTCGTATGTTGTTTGCGAGTGTCGTAATGTGTGTGTCGTGCTGTTTGGGTTGCGACGTGAAGTTTGCGAGGGTCGCAGTTGCTGGCATGGAGCGCCTTCGGCGCTCCATGCCAGCAACTGCGGCCCTCGCTTTGCGAGGTCCTCAGGTGCTGGCATGGAGCGCCTACGGCGCTCCATGCCAGCAACTGAGACCCTCGGCCAGTGCCCTCGCTTCGCGAGGGCCGCGACTCGCGTAGCGAGCCCGCAGCGTTAGCAACAACTCGTACACTCACAACTATATATGTGATAAGCAACACTGTATTACCACCTAACTAGTGAAGATAAAACCTTACACTCATTACCACTAAAACAAGTCACTATCACATTCTGAACATATGCCTGAAACATTACACAATGTTAGACCCAAATCACCACTACTAAATCAAATCACTATTATCAACATTACAGGTATTTCGTTTTTTTTAAATTGGTATATTGTCCCCCGCCCTAAGCATAGGGGTGGGGATAGAGTGGCATTAGTCCTCCTCTTAGGCTATTAGCTCCTACCCCAGGGAGCTAGATTCCTGCATGACCCAGATGGGATTTGAGGGTCATTCAGGTCCAGAATCATACCCATGTGAGATTATTATTGTATATCCCCATCTAGTCCACTGGGCTAGTAGAAGCTACAGTGTGTAGGTAGGCCTAGATTGCAGGGGGGTTATGGCCCATCTTACCCACACGGGCTAGTAGGAGCTAGCATGGACCTAAGCAGACAGGGTTAGTAACTTATATTTTATTGCTTTTAACCCACTCAAGTGGGGGGAGTAGAGGGCCCTAAGAACCCCATTCAATTACTCCAAGCATAAATAAGACTAAAAGACCCCCTACCCGCCAAAGTGTTTATTTTAATGTTATTTGTGATCTACTGCCCACGTTAGTTCATGGGGGCCACCCTTAGCACGCCCAAAAAACTCCAAGAACTTCAAGGTGGCTTGTGATGTACTGCACTGGGATGTATTTTTAGGTGGTAAATCACTGACACCCATGATGCTTTAATTGAATAATTCAATATACAGATCTGACATAGAAGACAGTCAATCAGAACCTGTCTAGAGATCACATCTGCACACACCCTGTACATAGCTACCCAGTGTGAAATCATTAATCACAAATGTATTTTATAGCTATACTCTGTCATTAAACACCCAAATATAATCCAGTAGGGCAGTTGTTTTCCATTGTCATCGACGTGTTTACACTAACTTGACCTTAATATAATCTTAAAGGCATATCTAAGTGAGCTGGGTTATTGCTGCACATTTCATAAAACATTTTATTTTTTATAAAACCTAAAAATCCCTCTAATGATTATGTTGACACTCTCAGGAGAGTCTACTCAAGCCCCTGATCCCCACCCAATAAGCATGCAGCATTAGGGAAGCAGTTTTTAAATCCCTGTGTGCCTTCCCCAGCCAATAGGAGAGCACTGATGTCAGCCCTGATGTCACTGCTTGGAATTTGCCTCCTATTGCAGTCTGCTCTCTGTCTGTTCTGCCCATGCCTTTCACCACAGATAAATTGCATATCCCAGGCTGTTTTCAGCACAAATAGGAACCCAGAGTGAATTAAAAAGTTTCATCCAACCTGATTGGCCAAAACAAATTATTTTACATGTTATGCTAATTTACCCTGGGTTTGGAGGGTGTTATTGTCGTCCTATGTCCAGATACTCAAGTCTCTGCTGTGGAACTCTGCAGCTCCTCCAGGGTTACCTTAGGTCTCTGTGCTGCTTCTCTGATTAATGCCCTCCTTGCTCGGTCCGTGAGTTTTGGTGGGCACCCGTCTCTAGGCAGGTTTGCTTTTGTGCCATGTTCTTTCCATTTGGTTATGATAGATCTGATGGTGCTCTTGGGGATCATCAAAGATTTGGATATTTTTTTTATAACCTAACCATGACTTGTACTTCTCAACAACATTGTCCCTTACTTGTTTGGAGAGTTCCTTGGTCTTCATGGCAGTGCTTGGTTGGTGGTGCATCTTGCTTAGGTGTTGCAGCATCTTGGGCCTTTCAAAAAAGGTGTGTATATGTAATGACAGATCATGTGATACTTAGATTGCACACAGGTGGACATCATTTCACTAATTATGTGACTTCTGGTTGCACCAGTGCTTTTTATGGGCTTCATAACAAAGGGGGTGAATACATACGCACATGCCAATTTTCTGTTTTCTATTCCTCTAAAATAGTTTTATGTATATATTTTTCTCATTTCACTTCACCAGCTTAGACTATTGTGTTCTGATCCATCACATAAAATTCAGGTTAACAAAACATTGAACTTAAGTCAAGGGGGTGAATACTTTTGCAAGGCACTGTAGTAGCATTTTTCCTTCTGTATGCACTTAACAGCTTACAATAATGTGTCTGGATGGGTCTTTTTCCTATATATATATAGATAGATTGTAAGCTCTTCCGGACAGAGGCAATATAAACCATTGGTTGTCTTCACGCGGTTATTTTGTTCCCTGTAAATCACTGTGCACCCTGGTGGTGCTATACAAATAAAAGTACATACATAAAAAGGACATGGAAGGTTTCTGGCTTTCACTATGAATATAATAAACCTGTGTATCTCTTTACTTTTGCATACTTTATTTTTTTTAAGAAGTGCTTAAAAGATATTTCCTTCAAAAAAACATCTTTTGTTATATTTGCTAAATTTTAAATGCTTGAAAAGACAGTTGTGTTCCATGTCCCTGTCAATGGTCACAATAGATTGAGGGTGTAAGTATATAAAGAAAGAAGAATAATCCATCTGATGCTATGCTTCAAAGCTTTGTTATATCGTGGTTTAGTCGTTCAGTTGAGTGCAACTCTACTTGACCCTATGGATTGCAGCACGCCAGGCACAACTAGTGTACGCTTGTGCTTACCCATAAGGTTTTCATGGCAAAGATACTGGAGTGGGTTGCTAGTTCCTTCTCCAGTAGACCTCTATTTGTCTGACATCTCTGCTATGAACTGCCCATCTTTGATTACCATACATGGTATAGCTCACAGCTACATTGAAGTACACCAGCCCTTTCACCACGACAAGGTGCGATCCAGAAGGAGGTTATACAATGAGCATATGCTACAATGAGCCGTGTGTTATTGGATTAAAAAGTTAAAATGCATTGTGGACTTGTTTGCATGTCCCCACCCACTTTCCCAGAATGCAGTGCAATACTTGTATTTCTCTGAATTATAAGCAGGAAATATGTTTTTTTTTACTTATTTTCAGACTTCAAAATGTGAACACAAATTTACTATTTATTTAGAGAAAGCCGAAAAGAAAAGCTTGAGGTAGGACTGAAGACATAAATTTAAAGTGACTTATTGATCAAAAATTCCTTCAGTGCCACCTAATGCCGGGTGTTTGCTCTCACTATTTCTTGTTATTCTAGACTCTGCTCTCAGGTGTGTTCGGTCCTGTTACGAACAAGTACAAACATCTTCAAGGACAACTCAAGGCTGTGATTGATTGGAGGCACACCAAGGAAATCCCACTATAAGATACTATGAAAGTTCAGCAGGCAGATTGGCTTGTGACACAGAACATTTGGGCAGGAAAGTAATATTTAGAGGGAAACAACTCAAATATTTTTGTTTGAAAAAGGTGTTTTTTAATGAACAATACTTCAAACACTTTTGAGAGTTTTTAAAGGTATACTGTAATTGAAGAATAAGGGACTTGTTTGCATGTAATAAACTGAATGTAAGTAGATGTGAAAGACATGCACATAATAATTTTTGAAGATTCTTTGTGAAAAGTGGAATCCATTTTGTGTTTGTTACATCACTTCCTGAGAGCTGTATAACGAGGGTGTGTTTTAATCTATCAGAGGGGGAGGGGTTGAGAAGGAACAGCAATTTTTGTCAGATAATTGGATCTGATTGAAATTGACACCACATCCCTTCCCCATAATAGCCTTGCAGGCGTATCTCTGCAAAAATATAAATGCCCCTCTTGCCTAATTATGCTCTAAGTCAGACTCTGAGAGCCCGAATCAAATGAGCAATTGTAAGTTACCGGACCCCGTAAGTGAGGCCGTAAGTTAATTTGCCATTAAATTGGCGTCTTTTTGCGGGCTCTGGACGTTTACGGGTTACCGGCTTAAAAACGTTGCAGTGGTTTAACCCGGAACTTACAGCCTCCCGAAGCCTTTGATCTTTCACGTCCGCAGTTATGATCACTAAAAACGCAAATTGCTATTCATTTGCTACAATTCCCCAAACCCGCAAATGTTTTCACACCCGTAAACGGCAAATGTAGGAGAAAATCCTACGAGTGCTAGAGAGGAGCCGCAAGGGGGTTTAACCCCTGTCTGAAGCACTGTAAATGCAAATAAAAAGTCACTACTGCAATGTAAATAATGGGGAAAGCAATGATAGACATTAAAATTATTTGCACAACAGTCTCAAGCTCGCAAATCTGCAATCAAAAATCATATATTTTTATGTGTCATTTCGGGGTTATTTCGATCTCGAATACATATCAGGCCACCCACATGGACTAGAACAGTATTGGCATTCATTTTTATTATTTGGTATTTTGAGGGTTTGCAAGTCTCTTCGCATATGGGACCCCCGAACCTAATTGATTGTCATGTAACCTCCATGTTTTACTGCCGTAATGATGGTGGTCTCATTTTCTATTGGCTATTTCAAAATGGGTAGTTGCGTGCTTGCTGAATTGATCATGGTCCCGCCCTTAACTGCTACGCACGAGTGCATGTTTAAGGCTTTGGCGTTCGGTCCGTAACTTGCGGGCTTGTTCAATTGAATAGCACTGGAATCAGAGTTGTACCGGAGCCCACAGCATGCCTGCAGACATACGGCCTGGATCCTGCTAGATGCGGGCTTGCAATTGAATCGGGCTCTAAGTTTTCAAAAATATATATTTTTCACTGTGCAGTGGCCCTTTTTTATAATCAAATCATTCTTTTTGCATGCAAAACAACTTTGCATTATAGTAAACAAATACTTTTCAATTTATGATCTGTAATTTAAAGGGGCTCTGTCACCCCCAGCAGGAAGTTAATTTAATTTTAACGAGCATTAAAAACTTAGTACTAATGGAAAGCTTGTGTGTTTCTACAAACTGCAAATAACCCAATACAGAAAATGTAAAGAATGATTTTATATAAGTGACAAATTTAAAGACTGTGTTTATTTTGTTTACTTTCTAAAACATTTGCCCATTATCAAATTTAGTTAACCCCATAACAAAAATGTGACCATGGTGGTATTTAAATGTCTCTCTCTGCCCTCAATGTGTGCAGCTCTCTGCAATTAAAGGGGCTTGTACCAACAGGTCATTAGTAAAAAATGATTAACTTAGACTATTGTTATTGAGATTATCTGATTGCACATAAATTCTATATTCTAATGAAGTAATAGTTTATACAAGTAAATATAATCATTGTAAATGTACAATTTTCCAAGCCAATGCTATGTCTGGGCTCTGAGGCCACTTGGAGCGCTTATATGACAGGTCTGTTCTTTGTCCACACTTTCTCCACTCAACCACACTGGCAAAGGTCCAAATCAGATAAGATTCTTTAAAGCCCATTAATGTCACTAACACCAGGTGATTTGTAGTCTGCGATGTAACTGAAATGTTTGTGCTCTTATGCAAAAAAAAATGTAAAGCCCTCTATTCAAAACAAGGGCGCAGGGAGAAATGAGGGGAGGGGTATGGTGGAATGGACTAGTTTCTAAGTAAATTCACTTTTTTGTTATGGTCCAGAACCAGGGAAGGAGGTGCTAATAGTCGGTCATTATTGCAATTTATATTATTCTGGGACATTACAGATGACCCTCAACATTCTGTTCCCGGGGTCCATGCAAAAAAAATGTGAATAATAAAAACATGGATACATTGTGACTACCAATCTTACATTCCTTGGGAAGGGGTCAGGTGGAACTCACCCCGCGGAAAAGGCTGCATTGGGGCTGTCCATTAGGGTCCAAGCATCCTTTTCAGGCGAGGGGGAGTAGAGCTTAGAGTTCCCCCCGCCCCTCAGTGGAGGGCTCCCCGGCATATCTCGTGTAAAAAAAACAAGAGCGAAAAAATGCGAATGTCAAATCTCCAAGTCTTAAATCCGCAGATGTTGAGGGTCAGCTATACAAGTAATTATGTTGCAAACAAGGATGATACATTATACATTTTAATGTGTCATGCAACTATTGCTAATTGGGTCTATATGTAATTAGATCTAATTATTCTGGAAAGTTCTGTGTAACAAACTATATAAAGGATCAGCATAGGGGATGTACCTTGAGGCCCACCCAGGACTGCTGGCGCCTGAGACCCAACCTGGACATTTGTTCTTGCTCCTTGGGGAAATGTGGTCGATAAAAGTCGTTAGAGTGGTGATCTTTGCCGTCATGTTCCTCTGCATCAGAAGCCGACTGTGAACCAATAACCAAAACTAAGTCAATGTGTTTTCTTTGTGGACATGGAGTGGTTCACAAAGAGGTCACAAAGTGGTCACTAACACTTCATCTTTTAGTTCATGTGGGCCTGAGGCAGAGATGCCCATAGTGGCACATTAGATGCTCCTTATCTCTTGTAATAGTGATTTGCTGAAATTCCAATGGCAATTATTCCTTGGAACAAAACGTTATTGTATCCTCACCAACCACTACACAGTCCATATGAAGCTTAACACATTTTAGGTATTGTTCTAATAACCCAAATAATTATTTATTGTCTGCCTATATGCACTGCAAGCTTTAGCCATGGAATACAGTGCTTACGGCAGTGTTATCAGATGTTCATTTATATATCATTTTAAATGGAAAACCTCAGAATATTGCAGTATGTAATGTTATCGTTTTATAAATTGAGTGTTGCTATTATCCACAGTGACTGGATGAGTAGCAGAGCTAATGAATAGAGAACTCTGGTGCCAAAAAGGTTTTGGCGCGCCCCCAGGTGCCTACTCAATCAGCGCCACCTTCTCCACCCCCTGTGTCAGTCGCAAAAGACCCCTTACAAGAGCAGCTCCCATTTCCTTCAAGACCTCCTCTTCCAGTCACTGGCCCCTCTTAGTCTTCCACAAGACTCCTTCTCCCTTACTCTCAAGACCCTCTCCCCCAGCTACTGCCCCCTCTTAACAGCCCCAAGACCCCTTCCCAAAGCTAGCATCAATATTATCCACAAAGCATTGCTGGGTAAGGCTATCATTAGCAGAGTAAAGTAAATTGAGGACTTCAACAAGGTTCTAAGGATAATCTTAATAGTATCCTGTTATCCTGTATCTGTATTGAGTATCCATTATTTGTATCGAGTATCCAGTATCCTGTATCTGTTTTACTGACATTATCCGTAAAATGTTCATTAAAAAATATGTTATTTACATATATAAATATACTAGCGAATTGCCAGTCAAAAAATGACGGGCATGAAATTGTAAGACAGGGAATGTTGTTTGAGACATAATGTAAACCGTTTTTTAGGCTGAGTGCCTTCGGCGCTCATTGTGCGGCTGTTGTTTTTTTTGTTATTAGAGGGTCTTTTGCTGTCATTGTAAGGTTGGCGCTGATCTGCTTTTTGCCCTTATTGCAAGGCTGTCCCCTGGTGTATTTTGTGTGGTATGAGCAGCGTTGGTGTTGGTTGTGAGGCGCGCGGTGAATGTCTTTTGTGTTTATTGCAAAAAAATTTTTTGTGTATATGTATTTTTGTATGCCAATGAAATAATGAATACATTAAGAAATTAATATACTTTACCTATTTTGTTCCTGCAGCATACAATGTAGGTTTGCACTGTTGTGGAGCTGAGGTGTAAGTGTCAGCAATGTGTACAGTGTGTAGTGTAAATAGGCTGCGTGCGCGAGGGGAAGCCGTTATTGAATCCGCATTCTGTAAGTTACTGTTTTAAAATGGCGGCGAATGTGTATGTGGTACGCGTGTGTGGATGATTTATCGTCCTTGCTAAAAGTGTATCTTGTACCTTGCACTGCTTTTTTGAAAATCCATCTGTGCTTGGTGCTGTTTTGCGGCTTTAGGGTCGTGTAACCTCATTTTCATTTTTTTCGGCGGCCATTTTTTCTCTCGCTTAGGGGATTTTCGTGTGTCTAAACTCAGGGATTTGGACTTAAATTGAGGTGTAACTTCACTTGCAGAGGTCCTTGGTGCCTCCCCCCCCTCGCTGTGGGTAAGCTTTTCATTTATTTTTTGTGTGTATTTATTGTGTTTTAAACGTTTTCAGGTGCACGCAGTTCGGCCGTTAAGGTCGTAATTTTGAGAGTTCATAATGATTTTTTTTCGAAGTCCTGCGTCTCGTATTTTTTTTTGGCTAAGTCTGCAAATTTTGTGTTGTCCTGCGGTTCGTATTTTGGCGCTTGTGTGTATGTTTGTAACCGCTTGTGAGGCTCCGTAAAGCCTCCACCTCGGGAAATGCGGCCCCTCGCTTCGCGAGGGTCCATATTTGTGGACCAAACTGCAGTTCTTGCTAGCTCGCAAAGCGTGACGACGATTTGTAGTTTGACAACTATTATATGTGATATTTGCAATCATCCACAAGCACACATTAATTAAACAAAAAAAAAATGGTAATGAAAGGGGAGAATTTGACATTTTTGTAATCTGCCTGAAATTAATTAGCCTAATCATCCTAATTATTCCATGGAATCTGCACCTGCTCAGTCTTTTCAATTTCAAATTGCTGACACCAATAATGCCACACCATAAGGGGGACATTATCAAATTATTGGCTATAATAACCTATCAGAATGAGATATAAGGGTCAACTTGGTTGGAGGGTCAGAAAGGCTCATTGAAATGTAAAAAATGCAAACTAAAAAAATCCATTTTTAAAAAGAATTAATTGATAAATTACTTGTTACTACCGACAGTTTTAAATTATACTATATTTCGAACATCATATAGTGTTGGTCTTTTAAAACAAAAAAACAAATTATTTTGTAATATTTAAGCATACCGTTTTTAATGCAAAATATAATATGTTTACATTCCATATCCTTTTAAACATTTTAGTAGTTTATAGTCTATATTTTAAATGAACTATCTTATCAACAGAAACATATGCATTATGAAATTGTTCTACCTACCAGCACAGCCCCTAAGGGAGCGGTCATTTATTATGTCTGAAAGCTGTCCTAGGCAATTAACAGATTCAAAATTTCAATTTAACGAGCAATTGCTCTTTGTTTGGCATTATATAGTATCCATTATGTTTTATGAAACAGTTGGGTTGGCGTGACAGGAACAATTAAACTACAATACAGTGATCACACGGTGCATGCATAGGCATCTGAATGGCAAATTTGCTAAATCATTCAAATGTAACGTTTAATGTTACCACTGTAATAAGGAGATAAACATCAAAATGGTGGCATTCTTTTACGTTTTAACTTATTTGTAACTTGAACCTTTATCTGCCTTTCGAGTTTTGCTATGTGCAAAATCCACTTTAAACTAATCCAGCCTAACCATCAAAAATCAGACATGTTTGAGCTAAAATTCCAGTTCCAGTGTTTGTATGTCTACCTTCCTCGATTACAGTTTCTACACAATTGTTTTAATAAAAAAATAAGACTAATAATAAGATTGATGCTTCCTTAATATGTTCTCCTCCTCAAAATATTTTCAGATAAAATTTATACTTCACTTAATTCTAAGAAGCAAACAACCTGTCAGCTTCTTCCTGTATACTAACATGTGTGCTGCCATTCTCAACAGCTGTGACCTGGCAGAGCTGCATTCTGGGTTCTATGGTACGCCAAGGTAATGATTAAAAGCACATCTACTTGAAAACATGCCATGCCAGCCAGCTGAAGGATAATTGGATGAAAGTTGGACATTTATCGAGCTAGAGAAGTTAGAGAAGCTACAAACAAAACAAGTACCCAAAGTGATCCCAGAAGAAATTATTCAGGATACTGAGGGTTTGAATGCACCCAACAATCTCAGGAACAGACAAGTGTGGGGACAGAAAAGGGGTGGCCCACCTCCAGGAGATTGAGGTGGTAAATAATAATCAGTTCTAGATCATTCATTTATCAAGAAGAAATTTTACATACAACAGGTACTCTCCTTTTTTTAACTATACATTTGGATTTATTTGATCTTATAAATGATTTACATTTTAGAAAATGATGACTAACAAAACACTTCAATAAAGATAAGGATAATGAAGATCATGTAGCTCTTGAACTTGAACTTGGGAGCTCTAGGAATTTATGTTAAACTACTTACTGAGAAACTAGGAAAATAAGAGATCAGTGGCATCCCTAACATTGATGCCAAAGAACATAATTCTCTTATTGAAGTCAGTAAATGAAGAGATGTTGTCAATCAAACCCTCTGATAATGGTAGCAACACAGTAGACAGGCCAACAGATGTCTATGTCTCAGAAGCTATAAGAGTATGTATTTCTTAAAGTAACAAACCCCTGGATAGCCAGTTTTTATATGTTACCCAGAATCCACAAAGACAGAAATCAACCACCTGGAAGCCAGATTCTTTTGGGTAGTGGACATCTATGCAGGCAAGCTAGCAAGTATTTGAACACTTGTTTAAGGTCTTTTGCCACCAGTTCGCCTTCATACACTAGGAACACTATGGATGCCCTAAGTAAACTAGAAGAGATAAGTGTGAATGAAACCACACTGATGGCTACCTGTGGCAGTGAGTCATTGTACACTTCTTTTGATCACCATGTTGACTGCTCAGCTGTGAAATATTTGTATGGAATCTATTTCCAATCTTGACAAAACTTATGTCTTGTAAGACTTCTAATGTTTGCCCTAGAACATAACTACTTTTTTTACTATGTTTTTGATGGCAATTTATTTCTACAAACATGACTAGGGGGGTCACTTTTGCTCCCATCTATTCCAATATTTATCTGGGATGGTAGGAAACAGAGTTTCTAACACAATGTGTCACTTTACTGATAAGTTCATTCTTTGGTTACGTTACATTGAGGACACATATATTTTGTGGAATTAAAAAAAGAAATCAATTTGTGGAGTTTATTCAGATATTGAATAATATTGACTTCAATCTGAAGCTGACATATCATATAGAATCACAGACCATTGATTTCTTGGACATCACTATTAAGAGAGATGATGCAGTTAACAATCATTCTGACCTTTTTCACAATTCATCATGCACCAACAGTATCCTTCATTATGGCAGTTGCTATTTATCAGCTACTAAGAGATCTATGTTGGTGAATTTAGAATCCAAAGACATTTTTCTGACCTGTAAACTTTTAGAGATTATTTACTAACCCATAAAATACATAGGATATTAAAGATTACTCATATTATTAATGAACATGCTAACATCCTATCTTAATAATTGTCTGAGACTCAAAATTTATATTAGATTGATAGGTAACTAACTAACTGTTAAATAAACTCTTGTAAGGATAATATAGAAAAACCTTTTCATGGGAAGGAACTTGGATAGGTGTCACTTGGTTTAGGAAACTTATTATAAGAACATGTATGCAAGTTATTGATGTAGGTCGCTCCTACATAGGTAAAATAGACCATCACTTTTCACAAATAATTTGTATATTAGTCACAAATACAATTTTCCCTTGACATTGCAGGGATATTATCTCCCCTTCAATCCATTATGAATGCCTCTGCTAGACTCATCTTCCGTACACAACGTTCAGTGTCGGCATCACCTCTCTGTCAATCACTCCACTGGCTTCCCTTAGCCTCAAGAATTACATTTAAAATCATGACCCTAACTTACAAAGCCCTCAACAATAACGCTCTCCCTTACATCTCTGCTCTCATCTCCAAATATTCCCCCACCCACCCTCTTCGTTCTGCTAATGACCTTCTTCTACAACTCTTGTCACCTCCTCTCTCTCCCACCTCCAGGACTCGTGCTGCCCCTAGTCTCTGGAACTCCTTGCCTCTCCACCAGATTATCCTCTTGCCTCAAAACATTTAAAACCTTACTTAAAACGCATCTCTTAAAAGAAGCGTATCACCTTCCACCCTAACACACTTATCACATCTCTCTCCCTCTTTTACCATTCACTATACCTTAGATTGTAAGTCTGTGAGTTTCTATCCTAAGTACTTTGGGAATTCACCATGGACATTGGATTCCTAGCTCAAAGACAGGGCCCTTGCTTTGCTATATGTTAATTTGTATTTATCTTTGTCTGAACTTAATTTATGTACAGCGCTACGGAATATGTCAGCGAGTTATAAATGAACTTTAATAATAAAATAATAATAATATGTTTTTTTCTTTAGTATTTATTTATATTGTGTGCACATGAACACAGTGCACTTACAATTACAGAGCCTTACAAAAGTATTCACCCCTTTGGCATTTTACGTATTTTGTTGCCTCACAAACTGGAATTAACATGGATTGTTTGAGGATTTGCATCATTTAATTTACAGAACATGCCCACAACTTTAAAGATGTTTTTTTTTAATTTTTTTTATTGTGAAGCAAATAGCAAATAGGACAAAATAACAGACAAAGTCAATGTGCATAACTATTCTCCTCCTAACGTCAATACTTTGTAGAGCCAACTTTTGCAGCAATCACAGCTCCAAGTCACTTTGGATAAGTCTCTATGAGCTTGCCACATCTTACCACTGGGATTTTTGCCCATTCCTTCTTGCAAAACTGCTCCAGCTCCTTCAAGTTGGATGGTTTGTGCTTGTGAACAGCAATCTTTAAGTCTGACCACAGATTTTCTATTGGATTGAGGTCTGGGCTTTGACTAGGCCATTCCAACACATTTACGTGTTTCCCCTTAAACCCCTCAAGTGTTGCTTTAGCAGTGTGTTTGGGGTCATTGTCCTGCTGGAAGGTGAACCTCAGTCCTAGCCTCAAATCACGCACCGTCCATCTTTCCCTCAACTATGACCAGTTTCCCAGTCCCGGCTTGGTGATGTGATGTGTTGGGTTTGCGCCAGACAAAGCGTTTTCTTTGATGGCCGAAAAGTTCAATTTTAGTCTCATCAGAGCAGGGCACCTTCCTATACATTTTGGTCTCCCACATGCCTTTTTGCAAACTCAAAACGTGCCATTTAGTTTTTTGCTGAAAGTAATGGCTTTCTTCTGGCCACTCTGCCATAAAGCCCAACTCTTTTGCTGTTTGCTGTTGTGCCACGTTCTTTCCATTTGGTTATGATAGATTTGATGGTGCCCCTGGGGATCATCAAAGATTTGGATATTTTTTTTATAACCTAACCCTGACTTGTACTTCTCAACAACATTGACCCTTACTTGTTTAAAGAGTTCCTTGGTCTTCATGGCAGTGTTTGGTTAGTGGTGCCTCTTGCTTAGGTGTTGCAGCCTCTGGGGCCTTTCAAAAAAGGTGAGTATATGTAATGACAGATCATGTGACACTTCGATTGCACACAGGTGGGCATTATTTCACTAATTGTGTGACTTCTGAAAGTAATTGGTTGCACTAGAGCTTTTTATGGGCTTCATAACAAAGGGGGTGAATACATACGCACATGCAAATTTTCTGTTTTCTATTTCTAAAAAATAGTTTTATGTATATATTTTCTCATTTCCCTTCACCAACTCAGACTATTATGTTCTGATTCATTACATAAAATTCAGATTAACAAAACATTAAACTTAAGGCTGTAATGTAACAAAATAGGTAAAAAGTCAAGGGGGTGAATACTTTTGCAAAGCACTGTATATATTTTGTCTGCTTAATTATGTTTCAGCTACTGTCATGTAATGTCGCTTTATTGGGGAATATATCATGGACACACAAACAGCTTTGACTTGTATCTTGTATATTTTGCAGGATTAAACAACATGTAATAAAGTGCTATGCGTATGAATAATAAACATTCAATAGAAGAAATAAAAATATATATATTGTGATGGAGTGCCATTAGGGGTCACAAGAGAGCTCTATAAAACTTCTCCCCTGAGAATGAAAGGAGTTAATTCCATTCAGTTATCAGTGGCTAAATGGAAGCAGCCTAGCTGTGAACTGCCTTTAAAAGCAGCAGAGAGATGGGTGGAGTTTCTCTCACTTAGGCTTGGGCCTAAGAGCCGTGGGCTGTGTGTGTTGCAGGAGGAAGCCCTGAACAGCTCAGCTGCCTCTGGGATCCAGAGAGCTGGGATTTGTGCTGGAGCGAGACAGTCAGGAAGACTATTATATTCCAGAGTTTGTTTACAGAGAAGACTCCTGTGGTATCAGAGATACTCCACTGAGAGAGGATTATCTAAAGACCCCATCCCTGGGAAGCCGAACGCAACAAGGGATAAAAAGGTTGGTGACAAATACACGTTTTCACCATATGAGGAAAAGAAGTACAAAGGCCCCAGGGAAAAGAGTGCGTTCAGAGAAAGTAATAGTCCCTCATCCCAAGAGGGTGACAAGGGTCCCTGGGGTGAAGCAAGGGAGAGAAAGGGTGGGCCCTATGCTTCACCCACTATTGGCAGAAGCCGTAGAGGAAAAGACATTAAAAGACTGTTTTGTTCCCTGGCCACAAGGTGGCGATACAATGCAAATAAGAGACTGTTTGTTCCCTGGCCACAAGGTGGCGATACAATGCAAATAAGAGACTGTTTGTTCCCTGGCCACAAGGTGGCGATACAATGCAAATAAGAGACTGTTTGTTCCCTGGCCACAAGGTGGCGATACAATGCAAATAAGAGACTGTTTGTTCCCTAGCCACAAGGTGGCGATACAATGCAAATAAGAGACTTTGTTCCCTGGCCACAAGGTGGCGATACAATGCAAATAAGAGACTGTTTGTTCCCTGGCCACAAGGTGGCGATACAACGCAAATAAGAGACTGTTTGCATCCTGGCCACAAGGTGGCACTCTCCTGAGCCAGAGAAGCTGGCCGGATATAGTCAGGGCGTTCCTGAGTATAGTAAGCACGTTTATGTAGGGTTTTATTTTGTCGCTGAATACAAGCACTGTTTTTTTGTTCTGTTTATGCTACCCAATAAATAGCAGTAAAACTCTGACAAGCCTGCTGTGTCTTCCTCCCTGGGTAAAAGAGATAAGAAAGTGCAGGACGCAAACCCCGCCAGAAGGGGGCGCCCTGTTACACTGGTGGCAGCGGTGGGATCGTGAAGTGTCTGAGTGCAAGAAGACAGCCCACAGTACAGTACAGGGATGGAGGATATACTGAAGGCCTTCCTGCAACAGCAGCATCAGCAGCAACAGCAGGAACAGCAGCGACAAGCAGAGGAGGAAACAATCCGCATGAGAGAGGCCACAGCTGCTCATCAAGAGTTCACTAGAAAGTGGGCCATCCAGCTAGCCCAGAATGAAGCTATACTGGATAAATATAGAAAAGATTCGGCCAGAGCTAGAGCCAATGAAATTCTTTGGGAGCTGACAGAGGATGATGATGTGATCATATACCTCACCATTTTTGAGCAAACAGCCATTAGGGAGGCGTGGCACAAACGGTACTGGGCCAGCCTCATTGCCCCGTATTTGACGGGCGAAGCTCAGAAAGCTTATCTGAGCTTGAATGAAGAAAATAAAGAAAATTATGATGACCTCAAAGCTGAGATCCTTGCCAGAGTTGGAGTTACCCGGGATGTCAGAGCACAGAGAATCAGTACCCAGAAACATAAGAACAAAGAGAACCTGAGTTGTAATAAGGAGAAGTTACAGTACCGAGGGGAAGTCTCACAATTTGGACAGGCCCCTACCTGTCTGTGGGAAAAATCTGATGATAGAAGATGGAATACCAAAGAAAAGCATGCCCATCTCTACCACAGGCCAGAGTACGGGTTCCCTGATGAGAGGATGAGGATAGATTCCCAGAATGAACAGAAGGCGTACTTTACAGCCAGCATAAAGGCGCTGGGGGGTGCAACAAGCTAGCCGGAGAAGTGCTCCTATACTTCAACCACACGAGAAAGGTGCGACTGGCATGACAAGGAGAGATTTCCATCCAAATATTATGGACACCCCATTGGAGCTTGGCGTTGAGAAGTCATTTGGTGATATTGTCCAAGATAGACAAGCAAGGGACTGGCGGGCTGACAGAGGAGCCGCCACCGAGACGGCAGGAGCCGCCACCGAGACGGCAGGAGCCGCCACCGAGACGGCAGGAGCCGCCACCGAGACGGCAGGAGCTGCTGATGAGAATGCAGAGTGCACAAAAGAAACAGCAGAGACAGTAACAGATATTGCTGAGAAAGCAAAAGAGCCTGCTAGTGCAGACAGAATGGCCTTAGAGGAAGAGAAACGGCATTCTTTAAGGCTCCAAGGACAATTTAAAGTTAAGATTGAGGAGCTTCAGATGAGAGAGCAGGAGATGAAGAAAGAAATGGAATCTGTTATCCAGTCCCAAAACAGGAAGGTTCAAGAGTTGCACAAGCAGCTACATGAAATGGAAGCAGAGAAAAATGTCGCCATGGATAACTTCTCACGTCAGAAGAGTGAGCTGGAATACAGTCGTGAGAAAGAGGAGAGACTGATTCTGGAACTGGAGATAGCAGCACACACAGTAAAAAGACTGGAAGAAGATATCGAATCGGAAAGAGCAGCCCATCGGGAGTCTAAGGTTAACTCTGAAGTTATCCAGTTGCGGATCCTGGACCTTGAGTCTTCACTTCAAGTGGAAAAGGCCAGCTACTCGCAAAGTGCATCCGACTTAGAGATGATAAAAAACCAGTTCAGAGAAGTGGAAGCTGCTTATAACAGAGAAAAGAAACGGGCTGACCGCTATGCGGAAAAACTCAAGGAGTACACACTGTCCCAGACAGGACATATGACGCAGAGCCTGGAGATGTGTCATACCAAACCAGACCGGCGAGAGGTAAAGATGATGCCAGACTATATTCCTGAATGGCGGAGGATGCCTGCATTTGAGGACTACAGAGTGTCCTACAGGAATGATAAACTGATGCCTATTTGGGAGCAGAGGAAGAGTCCTCCCAAGTCTAAGCTGGAAAATATGGGGGGAGAACCATATACAAGAACAAGGAGAGCGCATGGGGGACATCCTGAAGATGGAAGGATTGACCCAGGAAGTAGCTGAAATCACTGCTAGGTGTACAGCCCTCCAAGTACAGATCACCAAGCTAGAACAAGAGAAGAGCTCCACCAATGCAGAACTAGAAACCCAGAGAGCCCGGTTTGATTCTGAGAAACTGCAGCTACAGGGAATAATTACCAATCTGCAGACATCCCTTTCAGAGAACACTGTACAGAAGGAGAGACAAGACCAAGCGGCTCAAACTCAAGAGGAGCAGCTGATTTGTCAAATAACCACATTGAAACTGGAAATCTCCAAGCTGAAAACAGTATTAACGCAAAAGGACAAGGAGCTTGAGGGACTCCAATATCGGGTAGAAGATGAGAAGAGGCAGAAGGAACAGGTGATTGAAGACATGCAAATAAATGAAGAGTCATCAAGACAAAACATAGCTGGACTCAACAACCAAGTGGACAATCTAAGCAGTATATTGAGGCAAACTGAGGACAAGCTAACAAATTTCACCAGAAAACTGGAGAGCAAGGCCCAGCAGATGGTTCAGTTAAGGGAAGAGCACAATAAGGTGATTAGTGAGAGAGAGTCAACTCTTAATGTGTTTAATGAGTACAAATCCACAAATGAACAAGAATTAAACTCTTTAAACCAAGCTGTTGAGACTCTGGAGAAAGGTCTTCAATCAAGTTTTGCCACATCCGAGGAGCTAAAAATGGAAAAATCAGAATTGGCAGCTAAAGTGCAAGAACGGGATGCAACCATCCTTGATCTAATTGCTAAATGCCAGAATCTGGACACTGAGAATGAGGCGCAAAGTAAGACGCACGCAGCCACAATGGAGTCTCTAAAGACGCAATTAATTGAGAAGGACAACCAGTTACGGCTTTATGAACAGAGAATCTCTGGGAAGGAGGTAATGACAGAAGAAATCCTTCACCTAAAAGAACAATTGCTTGCTATGGAAGAGACTGTGAAAAATCTGAAAGATCTCTTAGAGAGTGACGTAAACCAAAGTCTACATAACCTCAAAGAGAACAGTAAGCTTTCAAGCTCAGAGAATTTAGAAAAATCCCCAGATCTTGGAAATGATCACATTACTTCATCTCTTGAAAAATCAAACCAAAAAGTACTTTCAAAAGAAGAGCTGCGTAAGACCGATTCAAACAAAACCAGTGCCAAGGATGAAGAGACAGAGAAAAAGAAAGACATTATTTCTGTCTCTAATAAAGAGAGAGCGAGTGTAGGCAAAGAAGCATCTAGTAAAGTTGAGAGTGGTGCAAAGCAAAATACGGAGTCAGCTGTGATAGATCAGCCAGAAGAAGGCAGGGAAACAAAGGTTTCACCAACCATAGCGGATCAGTGTGATACAGAGCAGCAACCTGAAACATCAACAAAAAGGGAGACAAAATCACTTAATACTGAAAAATCTTCTGAAACTGAGAAGAAAACAAGTATTTCAAAAAATAAACATAAAGATAAATTACCTCCCAACGAGAGCAAGCAGACTGACAGAGCAAACTCAGTAGTTGAGTCTCAATTGACAGAGGATGGAGCTGCAACTCCAGAAGTAGAGAAGTCTTCAAAATCAGAGAAGCAAGCTCCAGGTTTAAGAAATAAGCATAGATCTAAGTTAGTTCCTGAAGATGAAAACAGTGGAACAGAAGGGAAGGAAATGACATCGGAGAGGCAGAAAGATGGTCTCAAGTTGACAATCAGGGTCTCCAACAAGAGGAAGAGAGGTGACGCATTATTTGTGGTTTCCGCAGTTGCAGAAGCTGAGGAGCCTGAAGCCGAGGAAAGCATAGGCCGGACATTAAGACGGTCGCCGGGAATTTCACGTCCCTCTGTCAAGGCCGTTGAAGTTGAAGAGCGTAAACCTGAAAAGAAACCCATTGATGAGGAGGACAAACCTACTGCCCAGAAAGCAGAAAAAGATTTGGAAGAAGGGAAACATAAGAGTAAGGAACTCAAGGCAAATAGTTATAAAGATTATGTAAAAGAAACCGGTTGTGAGAGAAATGATACAGCCAAATCGCTCTCTGCAGAATTATCTGAACTGCAGGTCCTATTAAAAGAAATTGAAGAAGGGAAAGTTCTCCTGACGCATGGAAGTACGTGTGATAGTGAGCTCAAGAAGATAGAGCAAGACCCAAGCCCATACTGCATAGTTACACCAGAGAATATTATGCCCTATGAAGAGGAGCCCCGTAAACGAGAAGACAAGGGGAAGATAAAGTTACGAGTGAACGTTTTCGGCCTCTCGGCTCATGTAGCTCAACTACATGGTGTTGAGCTGAGGGGGAGGATATGTGATGGAGTGCCATTAGGGGTCACAAGAGAGCTCTATAAAACTTCTCCCCTGAGAATGAAAGGAGTTAATTCCATTCAGTTATCAGTGGCTAAATGGAAGCAGCCTAGCTGTGAACTGCCTTTAAAAGCAGCAGAGAGATGGGTGGAGTTTCTCTCACTTAGGCTTGGGCCTAAGAGCCGTGGGCTGTGTGTGTTGCAGGAGGAAGCCCTGAACAGCTCAGCTGCCTCTGGGATCCAGAGAGCTGGGATTTGTGCTGGAGCGAGACAGTCAGGAAGACTATTATATTCCAGAGTTTGTTTACAGAGAAGACTCCTGTGGTATCAGAGATACTCCACTGAGAGAGGATTATCTAAAGACCCCATCCCTGGGAAGCCGAACGCAACAAGGGATAAAAAGGTTGGTGACAAATACACGTTTTCACCATATGAGGAAGAAGTACAAAGGCCCCAGGAAAAGAGTGCGTTCAGAGAAAGTAATAGTCCCTCATCCCAAGAGGGTGACAAGGGTCCCTGGGGTGAAGCAATGGAGAGAAAGGGTGGGCCCTATGCTTCACCCACTATTGGCAGAAGCCGTAGAGGAAAAGACATTAAAAGACTGTTTTGTTCCCTGGCCACAAGGTGGCGATACAATGCAAATAAGAGACTGTTTGTTCCCTGGCCACAAGGTGGCGATACAATGCAAATAAGAGACTGTTTGTTCCCTGGCCACAAGGTGGCGATACAATGCAAATAAGAGACTGTTTGTTCCCTGGCCACAAGGTGGCGATACAATGCAAATAAGAGACTGTTTGTTCCCTGGCCACAAGGTGGCGATACAATGCAAATAAGATACTGTTTGTTCCCTGGCCACAAGGTGGCGATACAATGCAAATAAGAGACTGTTTGTTCCCTGGCCACAAGGTGGCGATACAACGCAAATAAGAGACTGTTTGCATCCTGGCCACAAGGTGGCACTCTCCTGAGCCAGAGAAGCTGGCCGGATATAGTCAGGGCGTTCCTGAGTATAGTAAGCACGTTTATGTAGGGTTTTATTTTGTCGCTGAATACAAGCACTGTTTTTTTGTTCTGTTTATGCTACCCAATAAATAGCAGTAAAACTCTGACAAGCCTGCTGTGTCTTCCTCCCTGGGTAAAAGAGATAAGAAAGTGCAGGACGCAAACCCCGCCAGAAGGGGGCGCCCTGTTACAATATATATACACATGATGTCAGCAATTATAGACAAAAACTTACAAAATGGATATTCTGTTAGAAAATGTGGACACTGAAAATAGACAAAATTAATAAATTGATAACAAAAAACCTAAATAACTATGAAGAAAGAGAAAAAGAAGGAGAGATGAAAAAGAAAAAGAAAAGGAGAGAAAAAATGGGGGAAAAGAAAGAAAGAAGAAAAAAAAGAAGGAAAAAGAAAAGAAAGAAAAAGAAAAAGAATGTATGCAAGATCACAAAATAATTTCTTAAATTATCATACTATCCCTTTCCGTCCTCCCTTTTTTTTAATAACTTTTCTTGGTTTATTCACTTTATTATAATATTTAAGATATTTAATGACTTATTTAAAAAAATTTAAAGAGAGAAAATAGAGAAAAAATAAAAAAAATAAAACTTTTTTTGGGATTATCACTGTTAGTGTTAGTGTTGATGTTAGTAAATGTATATAAAAGAACACAGAGATTTCTATATTTAAGTATAACTACAACATCGATGTTAATTATTTATTTTCTTTTTGACTACAATTAAAATATTAAAAATAATAATATA